>PVLD010020135.1:0-34649 GCA_004027595.1 Dinomys branickii
ATTTGCATGTCTGTATATGGGTCCATACATCTACAATTCGAAGATATCAATGGATAAAGCAACAACTACTGTTGAGACCATATCACCTTGTCTATAGATTAGTTGTGATTGTACTATTTTCTATGATAATGGGTGTCTGTTTGTCAATATGTTTTTGTACTTTTATGTTTCTAAAATAAAAAAAAAAAAAAAAAAAAGTTATTGACCTAAATCTGATGTTTTTACAGCAAGCTCATTATTTTACAACTGCTGTCGAAAAGCATCTAAGCATGATATCTGCCTCATACTCTCTTTAAAAAAAAAACCCTTCAGTTACTTTCAGCTGACAAAGTATGTGCATGCACATACATGAATATACACACAAACACACATAGCCAAAGACCAATTCTAAACTTTCAATTCATTTTGTAAGCTACAGAAAAGAAATATGTTCTTGCAAATCATGGCAGGCAGCTTCCAAGTAGATGTAAATTTTTCTGTTATGAATTTTTCATATCTAAAAAGCATTATAATAGAAGAGGGAAAATGAACTGAAAAGCAGTACAAACCCAGATAATTTCTCAGAGGTTTTGATTTAACTTCAGTTACAGAGAAGCCAATAATAACATAATATTTTTATAGTCATGAAATCTACTGAATTTCTGAAAGTTTACTACTTGTTTATGCCATGGAGATGGATTTTACCTTGAGGACCAGTGACTCAAAGGCCAGGCAGAACTCAGCAGAGAAGGACAGCGGTGATGCAGGGGGAATAATTTTCTTAGGGAAACATTTCATTTGCACTGAAGATTCAAAGGGAATGGAAAGAGTCAGTAAACAAGTCAAGTCACATGTACTTGAGGACTGGGAACCAAGGAGGGTAAAGATTAAAGCACAATGCCTACATTTTAAAAAGAAGGAAAAAAGGAAGGAAGAAATCTCCTGATTCAGTTTCAGTTTCTGCTTTGGAAATCTAAGCTCATGGAACTTGTCTCAATTGCCCAGGGTCACACAACGGTGTACCACTTTGCTGAGATATCATTATGATAGCCCATAAACTGAGTGGCCTGAGCACTAGAAATCTATTATCTCACAGTTCCGGAGGCCAGGAGGCCAGGGCATAAAGTTGGCAAGGGACAGGTCCCCTAAAGTCATGGAGAAGCCAGGCCTCTCTTTCAACTTCTGGTAAGCTTTTTGATTTGGGTTCTCTCTCTTCCTGCATTCATGTTTCTATGTTCAGTGTCCTCTTTTATAAAGACACCAGTATATTGGAAAGGAGGGGGGGAGGAAATTCTTTTCCACTACGACCTCATGTTAACAAATTATATCTTTAATGACTCTATTTCCAGAGAAATTCTCACGCTGAGGTATGAGGTCTGGACTTCAACATTTCAATTTGTGGGGGCACAATTCAATCCATAACAATGATGAAACTTGGCACCAGATCTCCTAGAGTCATTCTCTTTGTGCAACCAGGTCACCCTCAAACACCCTTAAACCTTTGACTTTAGAAAGAAGCTGATATAGGTTGTGTCCTTGAAGGGATGCTGAGGAGAAAGTGTCCCACACGTTAGCTGTTTTGTGGCCAGAAGAACAATTCTGCTTAATCTCATTGAAATTCCAATTTAGAAGAGGAGGAATTTGCATCTGCAAAAGTTACCATTCCTCAATCAGTAGCAGCAGTACCATGTCCAAGGAGTATTCTTATATTAGTACTGTGCATGGTCTCTTTGAGCCATGTTATCTTATAAATGTTATACCTATAGGAGAAGCTAAAGGTCATTTAGATCAATATTCTCAATTCAGAAAAACCAAGGTCCACCCAGGGTCTAAAATAACTTGTCCAGGCCGTTATGGGGAGCTGTAAATGAGGAGGCTGTTACCAGTTTCCTGGTCTATAGCATAGTACTCCTTCATCACACTGGAGCACAAGAGTGACTGCTACAGTTTATAGCTAGACATTCAACGAAATTATGTGCTCAGTCATAGGTGGGGCTTTTAGCAGGATCATAGGGCCTGAGAGTCATCTGTGCATCAGTCCATGGATGAGTTTGTAGCCAAATGTGGTGTTGGGAGATGACGCCTGGTCAGAGGAGGTGGACCACTGAGACCATGGCCTGGAAAGATCTCCTTCCCTCCTCCCTTGATCCCTCTCTGCTTCCCACCATACCTCAGGCTGCTTCTCCTCTGAGATGGACCTGTGCCATGCCACTCCACCTTGGAGCCAGCCAACTGTAAACTGAAACATTTACAAACTGTGAGCCACATAAACCTTCCCTCTTTAGAGTTATGGATGTCACAGCATGAGACACTGACTAAGACAGTGAGTAAAACAGGAGGGACATCTCTTTCTGATGTGGACACACTGGTACAGCCCTCTCGTCTTTGTCTCAAACAGCCCATGTAAAGGTTCTCTTAAATGAGAAACCCAAATTATGAATAAAGAGCAAAATGAAGGACAGATAACAGAAAGTAAGGAGATAAACCTTTCCCAAATGGGAAGGGGATGAAGAGAAGGAAAGAGGGGGCAGAGAGGAGGGAACGGGGATGAAGACAGGAAAGAAGATGCGTCGGGCCCAGGAGCCCGCTCCACACAAGGAACGTGAGCACTGTGTACTGCAAACATGGACTAACACAAAATATTTTAGTCACTCTTAACTCATCCTTCTGCAAATTCAACAATTAGGGGTGGCCAGGCAGTTAAGTACTCAACTCTACTCATTACATGAGCTTATGCATAACGGGGAAGCTGTGTGCCTTTTCGGGTAAACTTCTCAACTGCTATATCCACAGGGACTCTGGACTTGCTTGCTCTCTACCTCTGAAAATAGGTCCAAAGAGCTCTTTTACTTCTTTCTCAAGTAAGGGTTGGGTTTTCTCTCTGACTAAACCTTCCTTTTCTTCCTCTCCTAAATTCTTCCTTGACCTGAACTTCAATTCTCCAGATATGACAGCTCCTCTTCCTGCAGGGGACATGGACAACTCTAGTCATGCACAGTAATGTGGTTGCCTGTGTCTGGGAAACATGTTCGCTTCCTGTTGCTGCTCTCAAGGGCCCACGGACAGTGTGTGTTTTACAAATTTTTTTTTTTTTTGGTACTAGTAATCGAACTCAGGACCTTGTGCTTGCCAGGCAGGCACTTATGCTGCTGAGCTATATCCCTAGCCTGACACTGTGTGTTTTGAGTGATCCCCTCAGGGAATCCTCCTCCCAGCAGTCTTCCTCCCACCCCTACAGATAATAATAATCATAGGTTAAGTATTTCTGATCACAAGTCCATCAGTACAATTTGATGATTAGAAAATTTCCTTCACAATGCATATTAATTGCATTTGAAAATGTAATTCAGATTTACAGTGATTATCATGTAGCCCTTTAAGGTAACATTTAAATACTTTAAGATCTAAAGAAAATCTTTCTAAAGAGAGAACTTTAGTAAAGTATGAAAGAGCCAATGTTTCAGAAACCTGCCAGAAAAGGAAATGTACCTGCCACCTACAAAAGACAGTGAGAGTCTGAAGATCCCTTTTATCTGTTTTGTCTGATTTTAGTATTGAAATCTCTAAAATACGCAGTGCTGCACTACTTTTGCAGGATGTTACCTTTAGAAGAAATTAAGTACAGAGCATATATACTTCTGTACTCTTTGTTACAACTGTATGTGAGTCTACAATGATCATATACATAAAAGTTTAACTAAAAAGATTCTAGATAAACAGGGTCAATGTGCACATTGTTAGTACTGTAGTCTCCATTGCATGGAATCACTTGCAGGCCCTTCTTTGCCTTTGCAGTTCACTAATGGGGGCACCAGCATATTCATACAGAATGGCACTTGTCACTGGTTGACAGAACATAATGTTTCTCAGCCTTTTGACTAAGATCAAGTCAAAATAGAGACTGGTTTCTCCTTGTTCAAAGCCCACTTCCCAGGTAAAGTTGTAGCCCCCTTTGACTGACACCTTCAAATCAGTGACCTGCATGACTTATTGGCTATAGAGTGATCTACTGAAAGAGAGAAGATTACTCTTTTGTTCATCTATAGGTCCAGTATCTAACACAGTGCCTGAAACCTGGTCACTGCTTAACTAATGTTTGTTGGAGGAGTAAGTGGATTAATAAATAATATATAATAAAGCATGACCATCATTTGCATCAAAGTTCGCATTAGTTGGGGATGGGAATTTATTCCATATAACTTGCTAATTTCTTCCAAATCAAAAGCTAAAATTTGAGGTTTCATATAATTTTTTCATACTTTTCTGTTAACAAAGGACACATTTATCTTAGGACTCATTCCAGAAAGGAGCAACATGCCTGCATGCCTCTGATCATTACCAAGTGACATCTCTCTGCCCTCTCATGCCCTATTTATTCAGGCATCAAGATTCACTTATCTTCAGTGGTACGTGGATGCTCCCCAACTCTTCCTCCTGAACTTATTCTGAACCCTATACATTGCAATCAGGATTAATCAACTCAGACCTTACAGGGAATATTCTATAATGAGTTGTTTTTGGAATAGATTCTAGCACGCCATCATCTCCACCGATCTCAGAGACCTCTCAGTGGGATATAGATCTTGTTTATCTCCTTCAAGTATGGGGTGAGGGTAGAGGACACAATACAGAGGTACTGTGAAATAGAGGCATGAGGTACACAGGAGAGTAGACATGTGTGGTTTGTTTTAGGTTTAATATACTGAGCTTCCCTTTTAAGTTGCCAAACCACTAAGATTGCAACAGTAGTGAATAACTGGTTGGTAATCAATTGTCAATAGAGAGCCTATGTCAGTCACTTCCTATTACTCAGAAATTTCCAAAGATCAACAATTGAATGCAATGGCTGGATCTATCCCAGACAAACCATCTCAGGCTGGTCTTCTGTCAGTACCAGATCATCATGGCCCAAAGACTATGTGGTAGCCAGACAGGCTTTAAAACCCCCATGCCAAATATCTGGCAAAACCTAGGTAGACCAGCTAGAGTCAGATTCCCAAGTTTTACAAATAAAATCCCAACCCTCCCAAGAAAGATTTAAACCTAATGAAGTTCTACAATATTTCCTAGAAAATGTCTAGATAAAACTAAGACCCAAGAAAATCATCCCAAACCAGAATGATCTCAGCAATAAAGTCAGCTGGGCTTTAACATTGTTTGCATTTTCTTTTGTTAGCCTTGTTCGCTTCTGCATATTACATAAAAAGGTTTTGGTATGAGCTTTGTGTCTGATTTGCTTTTCTTTTTCAAGAAACTTGAGTTTCAACATTAAATTGTTTGTTTGAGCTTATTCTGTTTTCCTTATTTGGGTATTTGCCACTCTACATTTTCCTCACAGGACAGCTTTCTCTACGTCCATATGTTCTGGTATATTGTATGGGCATTATCACTTAAATGTAGAAGCTTGTCTAATTTCTTCTTTAATTTCATCCATGACCCATTGGTTGTCCAGTAGGGTGTTATTTAATTTCCATGTGTTTATGGCATTCTTGTGGTATCTTTTACCATTGATTTCTAATTTCATTCACTATGGTCTGAAAATATACATGGAATAACTTCAATTCCTCTGCATTTACATAAGCATGTTCAGTGAGCTAGTGTGAGATCTCTTTTGGAGAATATTCCTCGTGCAGCTGAGAACAAAGTGTATTATGATGTTGTGGAGCTGAACATTCTGTAGACCTCTACTAAGTCCATTTATTTAAAAGTTTGGTTCAGTTATGATATTTCATTGTTGATTTTTTGTCTAGGTTATCTACTTGTGACAGTGAGGTATTAAGGTTCCCCATTACAATTGTGTTAGTGATTATTTGACTTTTTCATGTCTGTTAATATTTGTTTTATATAGTTTTGTGCACAAATATTTGTGTTTTATATATATATATATATATATATATATATATTATTGTTTTCTCTTCTTCTTGGATTGTTCCTTTTACAAGGATGTAGTGACTTTCTTTGTCTCTTTTAATCAGTCTTGGCTAGAAATCTACTTTATCTGCAAATAGAATAGTTATCCCTGCTTTTTTCTGGTTTTCTGACAAATTAGGTATTGTTTTCCATCTTTTGATTTCCAGTATATGAATTTCTTTTTTATTAAATGTGTTTCTTGTATGCAGCAGATAGTTGGATCTTGCTTCTTGCTCCATTCTGGCAGACACTTTCTTTTGATTGGTAAATTGAGACTACTAACATTTGTTCAATATCATGGGTCATTCAAGAAATGAAAATTAAAGCAATGCTGAGATTCCATCTCACCCCACAAAGAATAGCTAATATCAAGAAATCAACCAATAGTAAATGCTGGTGAGGCTGTAGGGAAAAGAGGAACTCTTCTCCACTGTTGGTGGGAGTGTAGACTCATGCAACCACTTTGGAAATCAGTGTGTAAATTCCTCAAAAAGCCAGGATTAGGGGTTCCATTTGACCCAGATATTACCTTCTTGGTATCTTCTTGAAAGAATTAAAACCATCATTCTACAGCAATATATGCATACTCATTTTATAGTACCAAAGTTTGTAATAGCTAAATTTTGGAAAAAATCCAAATGCCTATCAGCTGATGAATGGATATAGATGTGGGGTTTTTTTATATAATTGAGTACTACTCTACCATAAAAGACAAAACTGAGACATTTATAGCTAAATGGATGCACCTTGAGACCATACTTTTAAGTAAAATAAATTGGACACATGTAAATACTGCATTGTTTCTCTTTTATGAGAAACTGAAAGTGAAAATAAGGACCAAAATGTATAATACATATTATGAATTAGGGAGAAAATATTCAAATGGAAAACTGAACTAGGCATGAGGGAAGGGGAAAGGAAGAAAGAAGAGGAAAAACGAGAAAGAAGCAAAAATGGAGACAAAGCTGTTGTAAATAAGGAGGGGAAGAGAGGTCGGAGGAAATGTAGGGGAAAGGGAGCGGATTGCTTTCTATGTCCTTGCATCCCTCAGTTGTTGAAATTCCACAATGGTCCCCTGCAGCACCTTACAGCAAATGCAGCTTTGTTCAAATAAACACATGCACTCCTTTCTATGCCCACTGCTGCCCAAAGAAGCCCTGCATGCATACAAGGGAACCTCCGAAGCAGATTTGCACATGGTGTATATTCACCACAGGAAATCCAGAACAGCGGGCTGAATACACTTCTAGCTGCCAAGACTAAACCCACAGAAAGAGACATCTAAATGTCATTTGCTCTCCTTTCCCAAATCCTGGGCTTCCTTTGAGACCCACGAGGAATAATTATGAAAGATAACAATTGCGACCCATAAGTGCTCTTCAGTCTTATCTGTGGGAGACCTGCTACATGATTCATGTTATGTATTAGCTTCACCGGGTGCCCAGAAATTTGTTTAAACAGTGTCCTGGGAGTTTCTGTGAGGGTGGGTTTTTAGATAAGATTAGCATTTCAACTAATAGACTTTCACTAACGTCGATTGCCTTCCACAGTGTGGGAAAGCCTTCAGATATGAACTGAAAAATGGACCCTTCCCTGGGTCTCAGCTTGTTAGCCACCTCTGTGGACTTTGAACATAGCAGCCTCCAAAAGTGCAGAAGCCAATTTCTTAAAATAAATCTCCCTATCTCTCTTTGTCTCTGCCTCTTTGTTTCTGTCTCTCTAACAGACACAGGTGAGACAGATAGACACAGAGGTGGTAGAGGTAGGCAGAGAGCTAAAGGTAGAGGCAGAGGTAAAGATAAAGGTGATAAAGACAGAGACAGGGTCTGCTACTGGTTTTGTTTGGGGTAAGAACTGACTGATACACCTGCCTTCACTTTTTGATGGATGATATTCTGAAGCTAGAAACTGAAAATGGACATTGAGCCAAACATGATGGCATATAGCTATAATCCCAGCATTGTGGGAGGCTGAGACAAGAGGATGGCAAGGTTGAGCCCAGACTGGACAATTAGTGAGAAATTGTCTCAAAATAAAAGAAATTAAAAGGAGGGGGAATCCTGGGGATGTAGCTCAGTGTCAAAGTCTAAGTTTGATCTCTAGTACCAGAAAGAGACAGAGAGAGACAGACACAGAGACAGAGAGAGAATTAAAAGAACAACACTACATTTTGGTGACCTAAACCAGTTAGTGTCATCAGAGACTCAGGACTGAGGGTAAGAGCAACATAGAATCATGACTCCTTTCTGAGAAGAAAAGGTTGATCTTGGGTTGGTTAGCCCCCAAGGTAGGACGTGTGAGAAGCCCCGCAAGACCTGAAGAGCCTGCTGATTATGGTTGGGACATGGTTTGTCCCTTCTAAAGCTGATGCTGCCTACTTCCCAAATGGAAAGTTTCTGAGCAGTGATGGTGCCCTTGTGAAGAATTTGGACCACGCAGAACCCACCTTCATGAGGGCACTAAGGTAGGTCCTGTAAAGGCAGGCTGGTCCCTCGGAGAGCAGATTGCTCATCTTCCATTTTCCCTTGCTTCTTCTCTTGCCATCTGACATAATGCAGTGTGCGGCTGTAGGGACTCATGGCAGGAACACCAAACCTGCAGGTGGGTAGGAGGGAGGCAAAATGTCCCGAGCAGAGGAAATAGCACGACTAAAGCCTGGGGACAAGTCACTGTGGTGTGGCTGATGCTCCGTGTCCAGGAAGGCTTTGTGAGGACAAGGCTGCAGAGACAGGCCGAGGTCGCGCGTATTGCAAGCACAGGAATGCGCAAGGAAGAGCACAGTGGGCAGACACTGCTTACTGTCTGTCTCCCACAGGCCTCCTGCTGAGCCGTCCACCCCTCTGCACCCTTCTGTCTGTGACTGGCCTTGCTCGCCCCTTCCCCTCGCCATCACATCCCACTCTGCTATTTTCAGGTTGCTGGGATGTGGGGCAAAGGACAGGGACCAGCCTCCAGCTGGCCTGACAATCCTCCTCACTACAGCCACGCTTCTTACCAGAGTTGTCTGCACTTCCAGCCGCCACCTCTTCCCTTTCCATCCTCTCCTTCCTACTGCAGCTGAGTTCAGACTTCTGTCCCCAACACCCAGCTGCCAGAGGCCATGAACCCCTTGGAAGTCAATTCAGTGGCCTTATCCATGCACCTTGTAGACCTTCTTCACCTTCCTGAATTCACCCACTTCCCTGGGTTCCCAGATAACTCATTCTCTAAAACCAGTTTCCCAGAGCCTCCTTGGTGATTTGGAGGTTTCTCAAAGCCAGGCTCACTGGAAGAAAAGTCTGGGTTAACTGAAGGGAAGCAGACTTATACAGTACTTTTGAAGCATACCGGAGTAGGTCAAATGATGATTGTCAAAAAGATGCATCCAAGTCTTAAGCCCTTATACCTGTGACTGTGACTGTTTGGAAGCAGAGTCTATGCAGATGTAGTTAAGAATCTTGATCTGATGTAATCCCATATTTAGAGCAGGCCTAAATTTAGTGATTGCTTTCTGTATAAAAGAAAAGATGTAGAAAAAGATTTCTAGGAAAGACTGCTAGATGAAGATGGGAGAGACTGGAGGGATGTTGCCCCAAACCAAAACTACCAGGACAACAGAAGCCAGAAGAGAGCAGGAAGGATTCTCCCCTAGACACCCCAGAGGCAGCCGATCTCTGCCCACACTTTGATTTCAGACTTCTGGCCTCCACAACTGTGACAGAATACTTTTCTATTGTGTTAAGCAGCCCAATTTATGGAAATTTGTTATGGCAGCCCTAGGAAATGAATATAGACTTTATTCTCTTTTTAAAAATATGCTCATATAATTACGAGTGGAGTCCTTGGCTTTCATAAGTATTTGTACCACTGGCTAACCAATGTTTGGTATTTACCCATAAAACAAATGGTGTTGATTGTGAATAAGTGAGGTAGACAGTTTCTTTCTCTCTTGTTTATGTCTTTGCTTGATAAATTCATTTATCAAAGTCAAGGATAAAATAAACATTAGTCCATCCTAATCCAAAGCCAAATTTGTGAGACATGGAATTAATAAGATGCTGCTGTAAAATGGTGCAATCCTTGCTATTTATACAGAATGTGATGATCCTGTTTGGCACACAAGGTGTAATTAATCTTTAGTAGAAATCATCTGTTCCAAATTTACACTGTTTTCAAAATGCCTCACAATGTTCGGAAAGCAGCATTCCGTTGCTGTTTGGTTCTCAGGGTGAGCTCAGTGACTGGATTGCAAGATGTTTGCTGTCTATGAGCCTAGAGAGAACTTCTCAACCAATGCAGAGCACTGGTTACAATCCAGCATGGTACCTGCTACTGCCATTCAATGATAACAACCAAAACAGCCCCACCCACAGTGCCTAAGCACACCACTGTGAAAACACTGCTAATGATTTCTAATGCAGGATTTATACATGACAAGGTAATGCCATTTGCCACTAGGCTTTTGAAAATTATCGGGGCATGGTGGCTCACACCTATAACCCTAGTCCTCAGGAAGCTGAGGGAGGAGGTTTGCTGTGAGTTCAAGGCCAGCCTGGGCTACACAGTAAGACCCTGTCTTAAAGAAAATAATCAAAAGTGACACACCAGTTTCTCTCTGTATCCAAGATACTTGTTCACAACTCCCTATACCTTGTCCACGTCTGTCTGTGTGTCTTCTTGTTGTCTCTGTTTACATCAGAATATATGTGACACTTCACTTATCACTGTAACACCAGCACAGTGTTAGTGATGCAGTAAGTGTTCAACTGGTGGGTGAAAGAATGAAACCTCAGTAAACCAAGAAGTTTAGAAAACATTTACCTAAAGAAATCTACCCCTGTTGTTATAGAAACACCCTTTATTTACTGTGGACTCTGGTTCAGTCTTTGGGTATAGAACTCAGGCCAAGTGTTCTTAACATGTAGGTTCTATCACTACATGCTGGGTCTTGGTTTTGTTATCTAAAAGCAAAGGCAGAGTTTGAGGTGCAATTGTCTAAGGTCTCTTTCAGCTTCAAAAATTCTACTCTTTTGTTGAGTAATGCTAATAACATGTCAAGATTAGACCATAGCCCTATTTTTGCATACAGAGAATCCCTAAATTCTCCATTAATCCTCTAGCAGTAGTCATTATCTTATTCAAAATCAGAGCCTAGATTTGGTCAAGATGTTAGAGGCCAAATATCTATTTGTAGAACCCATGCTACAGAAAAATGAATGTATCTAAGGAGAGAATGTAAGCTATGTGTCTTCTTGGTTTCCATGGCAGCATATGGGGGATAGTAAGGACAGTTCTGCATAATGAGAGTTGAAAGAGAATGTACATGGCACAAAATGGAGAGGAGAGATATGTTGAAGTGACATTGCTTTGTAATTTTGCATAAAAGGCAGCATTTTTTCTCACTTGCCAGCAGACTCTATTGTCTTTCTGGCTTAAACAGTTTGACAAAACAAGCTGCCTTTCTGAATAGACCCAAGTGGAAATAATTCCGCCATCAGCCTGCCTGGAGCTAAGATACTCAGTCCAACAACCTACAGGGCAAAAATCTTGCCAACAACTCTGTGGGCTTGGAAGCAAATTCTTTCCAAGTAAGATTTTAAGACAACTAAAACCCAGCCAACCTGAGTGCAGCCTATCAGAGCCCCCAAAATTAAAGGACCCAGCTAAGACTTGCCTGGGTTCCTGACTCCCAGAGACTGTGAGAATGAAAATGTGTGGTATTTTAAGTTGCTAAATTTGAGGGTACATCATTGCACAGCTTTAGGTAACTAACATTCTTAGTACCAAGAATTCACAGTTTGTTATCTCCTGCCACAGAACCTAAAGAACAATGACTGGTCGTTTGGTCTTCTTTCTAGTTTTTATACTCCATTTCAACACCTAGTACCCAGGTCTTTGTTGTTATTATTATTATTTTAATTATCCATGTATTTTTAACTGTACATACTAGTCTTTAGGACATTTCTATACATCCATTTATTGTAGCACCTAGATATTTATTTGGAAATTCCATTCTCCATTAAAACAAATGATAAAATAGTTGAATCCAGGGTAAGAAAGGGAGAAAAAGCAGAACATAAAACATTTTGTGGTGCTAGAAAGTAAGTAAATGTTACCTGAAGTGATGGGACAAGTTACAAAGATGCAGGAACTAACTTTAGGGAAATATTTATGGTCAAATCTGAAATAATTTGGCCATGAAAATAAACAGTGATAGTAATGCATTATGATCCACAGCATAATGTAAATAACTATGAGTCCATATTGATATTAAGGAGTAATTAAATAGAGACATAAGCATAGAAGGGACTATAGAATATAATTAACAAAAGTGGAATCATAAAAATAGAAAACTATTGGAGAAATTCTATAGTGATCATTTTTGCATGATGAAAGAGTAAACAAAAATCTCAAATAGCCTCAAATACCTTCTCAGAAAATTTTTAGTGATAAGAGAGGAGACAATATTGTTTTAAAAATGGCCAAATATATAAGATTCACCTTGACCAAGGGGTCAAATTTAATGTCACCAATTGATAGGTATCAGCATGCACTGCCTGATAGCATGCACTAGTAAGGCATAGCATCACTTTGGTTCTGTTCTTGTCATAAATACTTAACTTCCAACTACTTATGAAAAGACATGAGACACATACACACTGAAAGTGTTACTATTACTTTACTGAATGGTATTCTGTGGGTGTTGGTTTCTTTATCTGGAGGTCAAACAGGTAACATTTTTCAAAAATGTTAAAGTTATAGAAGATAAAGAAAGTCTAAAGACTGCAAAGATCACTATAAACTATAACAGATGACAAATAAATGTTATATGGGGTCAGAAGAGGGACATTAAAGGGGAAACTGGTGACCCTCAAACAATATGCCCAGATTAGTTAATATGATCACATCAATTTTAATTCTTGGTTTTGTTAATTATTCTCTAGTTATGTAAAATAATAACAAGGGAAAGCAGAGTATGAAGAACAGGTGGGAAGTCTGCATTTTTGGTTTTTTTCTGCAAGTCTAAAGTTATTTTAAAATAAGTGTAAAAATAAAAAACATCTGATATTCCAGGAATGGAATTTTCATGGCTCTTGAGCTTCACAGAACTTTTGATGCAAGCTATAAAGGTCTCTTCTTAATAGATATCTATCAACCCATATCAAAGGACATCCTACTTTTAAACAAGGGTGCACTTTGCGTCTCTGCTATACTGACTACTTTTATTTAAATGCCTGTAAGACATTAGCTCATCTTTAATTAATCCCTTCTAACTTTACAGAGTCAAGAGTCTACAAGTTTTTATCTCTATCCTTTACATTGTTAATTATGGAAGGAATTGCTCATCTGAATCTTAGCAAAGGAAAAAAATGGACATATTAAGGGTCCCTTTATATCACTCGTTAGTCCTGACTTTATATTTTCACATGATATACAATGAAATATCAGCTATCTGCAACTATGTCCAGAACATACACAGCAAGCTACACTTTTATGGTATCAGGATAAAATGATTAATACTAGTCATTATGTATTTTGTTGATGGAAGAAATACCATTTCCCTAATTGTTTGTCACAATAACCCATTTTATTCTTACTACATACCAGGCACTGAGAAGACCATTTGTGGATTATTTCTTTCATTTCTTCAATAGCCCTATGAACTCAGCACAACGAGCCAGCAGTCACACCATCAGAGAAAGAGTTGAATGGGTTACACTGAATCCCAGGGAAGGTCAAGTTGTCACAGAAATCTCTACTAATCAGTTTCCTTCTACTTACCTCTTACAAATCGATTTCCTCTCTTAGCTCTGGAAGAAGAGGATAGGGATGGAGGGAGAAAGGAGATGGAAGAAAGGAAGAAAAGAAACACTTTGAACTGTATAAAGAATCTCAATGTTGCAACACTGAACTACCAGTTTAATATGTTTTAAATCAGTGATGTTTCAAAGTAAAGGAGAAAAACTCAGGAGGAAAATGAAAGACAATTTTTTTTAAATGTGCAGGGTTGTTTAAGGACTAGATGGTTGGAACTGTGTGTGCTGTGAGAAGGAAGGGCAGAAACTGCTGAGTGGAAGTTTACAGAGATGTACCTCAGCTTTCAATGAAGAACAGCTTTTGACCAGGAAGTCTAGTAACGGAGAGGCTGGTTGAGGGCACAGGAGCTCCCTTTCTGAGAGAAGGCTGCGTGAGCAGCTCTCTGAGAAAAAGAATGAAGAACCTCTTAGAGCTGCTGTGAGAATCAAGTGAGCAAGTACATTCATTCAAAGGATACATAGTGCAGAGCTTATAAATAAGTGTGTAAAAATATCAACTAGCCAAATACGGTGGCACACCCTAATCCCACACTATCGAGAGGCTGGGAGACTTCAGTTGTATGGCCTTGAAAGCCCATCTAATGAGGATTCTCTGTGAGGAGTGCTGAGCTTCTGATGTTCCCTGGGTCAGACCCTTCTGAAAGATGGTTCTTTCCTACACCTTGCTTCCTGGTGTCATGGCTCTAGGCTGCTTTGATGATGAGTGCAAACTTGCAAACCGAGTAGCTATCAGGGAACAAGAGGTTGACTTGGACAGCCAGAGGTTGCTGCCTAGAATTTCAGAGCCAAGACCTACATAAGGCCTAACATTTGGATGACTCTTACCTTTCTTAACTTTTCTCCCTGAAGGTCTTGGTCACCCTTTGCCTGTGAGTGGGAATTCGTGGCCACATGGGGCTAAGAAGGCAGCATGGGAAGTCAGTCAGTCTGGGGACAAATCCTGGCATCCTGGCTCCTGGCTGTGGTGGTCATTGGTGGTATTCATCCAGGTATTTGTGGATGCTTTCTCATACGTGGTAGCATTGTCAGCACACACACACACACACACACACACACACACACACCTGGTCCTGTGACTCTTTCTGGCCAGCAAGATGAAAGAAGCTGGTGTGTGATTTACAACCTGGTCTCCAAGTGAAGTAGAGCCCTGGCCAAGCCCAACCAATGGACAGTGTCAGTGAGAAGTAAATCCTGTTGTGTTCAGCCACTAAGAGGTCAAGGTGTCATCTCAGCCTGACCTGGCTGATACACAAGGTCTCCACCAGTTATTTAACTCTCAAACTCAGGCCGCTCATTCACTAAGTGGAACAATAGCAGCAATCTCTTAGAACTTCTGTGAGAATCAAGTGACCAGATACGTTCATTCAAAGGATGCATAGTGCAGAGCTTATAAATAAGTGTGTAAAAATATCAATTAGTCAAATATGGTGGCACAGGCGGGTGTGGTGGCACACACCTGTAATCCCAGCACTTGTGAGGCTGAGGCAGGAGGAGGAGCACTGGGAGTTCGAGACCAGCCTGGGATACAAAGTGAGCTCAAGACCAGCCTGAACGGCATAGCGAGACCCTGCCTCAAAGAGGAAAAAAAGAAAAACCACACAAATATGGTGGCACATCCTAATCCCACACTATTCGGGAGGCTGAGGAAGAAAGATCTCAAGTTTGAGCCTACAATGGGCAACAGGGATTCAACAGTTACTACATGTCAGAAATCGTGCTCTGCTTCATGTGTATTTTCTCTTTGCATGAGAATTTTACAAGTGTTTAATGAAATAATAAAAAGCAGACATGTGCCTAAGACTGCACCAAGCACAAGAAACACGGGGAAACATATTCTCTAAGCTACAAGGTTTGGAAATAGAATCAAGTAGCAATGATGGTTCACAGTTCTTCCACACAAAACTGCCAACCAAAGAACATCATTCAAATGACTTCTGATTCTTTAAAGAAAGAATTGCTCTTGGCATCTAAAAGTAAAAATACTTCAATAGGGACTCAAATTGTTATGAACATTTAAAAAAAAATCAGAAGGTAAATCAAATAAATCACTATCTAGTGAAACCAAAACCTTACGGAGAAATGCTTCACCAAAACATTGACTCAGCATGGGATGTTTCCATTCAATCTTACATAATCCGCTTTGGTTTATCAACCCTACAAATCTGTGTAATATTTATGGCATGATATGCCAATAAACATTATATTTCCATAATCTGCATAATTCTTATAAATATACCCACATATCCATGTGTATATATGTGAAAACAAGCAAGAGCTAGAAAAGAAATACATACTGAAGCCCTTCAGAACTCCAGAATAGGAAGATTTCAGTGTGGATCACTGTAACCATGGGAGCCTTCATTCCACTAATAGGACTTGAACAGGAAATACGAGACTGACTAGAGAGGTGATAAAAGGAAGTCCCTCCCACACACAGCGGAAAGAGCACGAGAAGAAGCAAGAAAGGGGCCATGAGCATGTTCTGAAAAACATGCTCCTCTGTTAACCTAAGTCTCTAAAATTGCCTAAGGGCTGTTTTACTCATTTCTTCAGAGTCGTATCTGTGCTCTAGTGTCACCTGTGAAAAACTCTGCTGTTCTGATGAGTATGAGTCATTCCCAAGGCCACAGCCATTCAGGGATGAAGACAAGCGTGCCGCCTTCCTTGCCTCCTTAAAGATGCTATCAGGCCACTTTCCAGTTCTTATTCCAGGATGCATTTTGTTGCCAGATTTGTGTACTGGCTTCACCTGGGCATATAAATTACTCTCTCCATCCAAAGTGCTTTATGGAGATCCTCAGTCTGTCAAGTGCAGAAATAACTATGGTCTGCACAGTTTTTTTGCCATCTGTGGAAGAATCTGGAGCTTCAGATTTAGCACACCAGCAATTTATATAACCTCCAATCGCCTACTTTTCAGAAATGATACATAAGTGATGGGTGGCACTTTTTACACACTTACTTCACCTCTCAGATTGTTGGGAATGTACTGATACAGGGAGACAAATTCATCAGGGTGAACAAAGCCCTGACCCTGGACCCACCAAGTGAGGCTAGGTTCGTCCTAAAGACCTCAGCTCCCAGCTAGTCAGGGACGATAAGCCATAGTGTCTTTGCAAGTTAGAAGCTAGTCTCCTGGATGCCTTGGCTGAGCTGAGCAACCAGAAGGTTATGTGTCAGGGCCTCCGGGTACAGAGGATGAAGAGTACAACCCAGACATCAGGGCAGCGTCAGGAAAGCCTGTGCTCACTCGCAAAGGATAACTACGAGGCGAACAGGAGAGCAGGGGTTGTGCAGCAGAAGGATGAGCGGGAAGGCAGGTCGCGAAGTGAGAATGTTTAAACACAATATGGCTGAAGTTCAGGGACTAGTGGAAAAGAAAAAAACAAACCTACCGAGGACTATTATAATGGTTTTAGGTGGTAAACAAAGGAGTCTGGGAGTTGTACTAAAGATGGTGAACAGCTTATAGGGTTTTACACTAGGATATAGTATAATCAGAGTTATCTTTTAGAAAGAGTAATCTGGTGACAACATGGAAAAATTGACTCAGTGAACTTTGCTTTGGACTGAACGTGCCCACCTTAAGCCATTCCAAATCCTAAACCCTAATGCAATGGTATTAGGTGGAGAGACTTTTAGGACATATTTAGGTCATGAGGGTGGAGCCCTTGTAGGTAGGATGAGTACCCTAACAAAAGAGACCCCAGAGAGCTGTCTCAGCCTCCTTCTGCCATGAGAGGACACTTTAGTGAGGCAGGACCCCACAAGAGGGCCCTCACCAGAACTCAACTGTACTGGCACCCTAATTTTGGAATTCCAGCCTCCAGAACTGTGAGCTGTAAATGCCCCTTGTTTAACAGCCACTCAGCCGATGATAGTTACAGCAGCCCAGACTGACTAGGATAGGATACAGAAGGCAACAGAAACAGTGAGGTTGCTGTTACCAAACTGGTAACAGTAGGAGGTGGAGAGGGTGGGACAGACTGAACCCAGAAGAAGGTAAAAGGAATCAGCAACATTTGGAAAATAATTGGATGTGGGTAGTGAAGGACAAAGGAAATACAGTGCAACCCCGTATTTAAGGTTTAGCTACCTGATGTCTGGTGATGTTACTCCCCACATTCTGACTCAAAAGAAACTAGAGGCTTACAAAATCAGAGGAAGGACCAGGAATGGTTCTCAAAAGCTCTACAGCTACTTCCCAGAGAAGAGAAGCTACTTCAAATCTCAAGAACTGGCCAAAAGCTTGAATCTCAGCCTGCAACACCAATTCACATATTATCTAAGGACTGTCCACAGGCATGGCAGCAGGTGCTTGTGGGCATTCAGCTGGACAGTAAAGAATTAAACTGGGGTTTGCTATGGGATCCCCAAGTGGGATATGTGATATGTGCATCCAGATCATGAAAAAGAACTAAAAAAACAGATTTGAGAGTTGTGAACTCAACAACGAAGTCCCCCGCAGAGACTGGAGAGAAATACGAGAAATAAGTGTCCATAATAGGCCAAAATGCAAGGTAATAAACAATGACCCAAGATTCTTGATGCTACCTACACTAACTCTAAATTTAAGAACTCCATAATCTCATGGGGGAGAAGCAGGAGCTGGGCTCAGTTGGCCCCTGCAACCCCCAAGGTTCATGGTATCTGGTGCACATTGGTCAGGGCTATGAGAAGGATGTGGTCACTGAATGTGTCTGGCAAGGGTTAGATCCTGATTAGATCTAAGCCTGACTAGACCTAAGTAGGAAGAGATGATGGTTAAGCATATGTAGGTAGAAAAGAGAATTTCTCACAGAAGAAGGGACTTGGGTACAACTGGGTAGGCTATTTCCCATGTTAAATTTAAACCCTGGCTATAGCTACCACCCAGGAGAGAAAGATGTCTGATGAAAAATCACATGATTTATTTAGAAAAAGTGAACTAAGCAATTCTTCAAGCTAAAGACTACCATAGCTTATTGAATATGCAATTAGGGGGCAAATTTTTAAAAGAATAAATCTTTAAGAGGCAACTCATGTTTATCAAGTAAGTAATTTCCAAGATCATTCAAGAAAGGCAAAATAAACCAATTTCAAAAGAATGTTCTAAAGGCAATGCTTCTATGAATATTTCAGATATGCACCTCAAGGAATACTGACTATGTAGTTTTGGAAATTTACTTCCAAATGTGATCATTTTCTAAACTACAAGGGGTTAAGTGAACTAAGGAACTGAGAGTGAAGTAAGATGGAAATAGCTTCCAGACAATTTCTCTTTCACTCTTTGATGATCCAATTCCATCCAATGACCTTTCTTTCTCTTTTTTCCTGGCCTCTTCTAACATCAAATTACTTTTCCTCATTCTCTAAAGACTGAAAACTGACTCTACAATTTCTGTCCAAGGTGGCCTCAAGATCTATATTGACACCAACTCCATACCCTGGACTCATTTCCTTGCCCTCATCTCGTGAATTCCTCCTATCCTCTAGCTTAGATACTATCCTCATTGTCTTGGTTACTTTTTTCTCATTGCTGGGACAAAATACCCAGCACCCAAAATGAAGGAAAAAAAGGTTTATTTAGCTTACAGTTTGTGGAGGTTTCAGTCCATACTTGGCTGGCTCAGAGGCAGAGTGGCACATGGCAGAGGGCAAACGTTCATGGCAGCAGAGCACAGTAAAAACAACCACAGCAAAAGGGAGGAACCACTGCAAGCAGCCTCCTTCCTTCCCTTACATTGTAAACAGGCTACCCCCACCCAGGGGGCCTGTAGCTCTCACACAGTGTCCATGCCCTCCTCTTCCACAGGCTCAGGATGTGCACAAAGTAAGCACCCTGGTTTCCTGCTGAATCACTCAGCCAAACCTCTAGACTCCCCAAGTTGACACAATGTATCAACCATAACACTCATAGTCCCAGTCTTGACTATCAGCATCCAAAACTGTGTCACTTCCAAAAAAGACACTTCCAAAATTTACAACAAGCAGATCTGATTAAATTACAGATCTTGTAATGCAAAGGGTAGCCTGGATTAACCAGGTAAGTCTTAAATGAAATCACAGATGTCCTTATATAAGCAAAAAGAGATTAAATAAAAACAAAGAGAGAAGCTGTATGAAGATAAGGCAACAGGGATCAGAGTGATGCAACTCTAGGACAAAGAATGAATTTTAATCTTGACAACCTGGAGAGGGTGTATAGTGCTGGTGAAACCTTGATTTCAACCCAGTGAAAATGAGTTCAGACTTACAATCTCCAGAACCATGATAGAATAAAATTTCTGTTGTTTCAAACCCCCAAGTTTGTGCTCATCTGTTATAGCAGCCACAAGAAACTAATACATACTCCCACTGCAACTGTTATTCAGTCCTGTGAGCAACCAGGCCCACGAGCATTGGCTTCCTCCCAGCCCCTTTCTCCTTCTATGTCTTCCATTCCCTCCCTATCCATTCTCAGTCCCATTGTTCATCATTATCACACTTCCAGTTCTCACAATTCTTTTGCCCCTCCTCTTCTCATAGCCAGCTGACCTATTGCCTTCAGTGAAATCTGATCGTCAGCCATCTCTCTGACAGCACCTGGATAATTAAGTGTTAGAAAAATCATGCAACCATGAAGATTGATACCACCCAAAATTGTTACTTCTGAATCTCAGCTAGACCCTCTACTCTGCCCTGAGCCATGTTCCAGGCATACATATATTAACTGCCAACTCAATTTGGAAGTCACAGACACTATAAATCCAGTGTGCCCAAACTGACCTCAGGATCTCACTCTCCAAATCTATCTCTGACAAATTTCCTCTCTCCTCCCCTTGGCCAATCCATCACCAATTCCTGTTGATTTTCCAGTCTGAAGTTTTCTCAAAAGTTTCTGTGAAGTTTGCATTTCCGCATTTAGTAACAATATCATGTACGAGTCCCCATTGATGGTAGCCTGAACTGAAACAGTAGCCCCTGCACAGATCTCTGCCTTTACTCCTGACCCCTTTCAGTTGTTTGTTTCCTCTTGTTTTGTTTTGTTCTCTCATGGCCAGAAAAATTATTTAAAACAAAAGTTTGAAGCCTTGTGTGGCACTCCAGATTTGATCTCTGTAATAGTAGAACAAAGTTTGATTGCTTTAGATTTCTGCTCAAAACTGAGTATCGGAGTAGATGCCAATTCCTAATGGCATAGAATACCATATCCTGAACGTGGACCCCAGCCCAGGATGTAGCCTTTCTTCCCCTCCTTTCAAGCTCTTGTCTTGCCAGCCTTATTTTAATTCTTAGACTGCACCAAATTCTTTCCAGCTCCAGAGTTTTCATCCGCACTCTTGTACTTGAGTGAAATGGTCTTTCTCCCTTCCTCTGTTGTTGCCCCTCTACCAGGCTGATTACTTCTTCATCTTTTAAGTTCCAACATAAATGTCATCTCACCAGGAAACCTCCCCTGTCTTCCCTGTCTAGGTCAGGTCTGCCAATTATATATTCCCAAGGACCCCATCTTCACCATCGCTGCATATACCCAGGGGAAAATTCTTCATTTCTTGTGTAGTTATTTAAGGCATCTCACTGCACTAGATTTCAATTTCCATGGACTTTACACCCTTCTCTCCTTCCTGGCACAAAATCTCCAGCATCTAGAACAGTTTCTGGGCTCTAGGAGGTTTTTGTTCAAATTTTTATGGAAGGAAAAGCTATGAGCTTAGGAGATAGGAAGGCCTGGTCTTACACCAAGGAGTCTGCATTTGGATACTGGCTCAGATCTCATCTGACCTAACTCTACCTCAGGAAGAAGAAGTATTTCATATCAAGAAGGAAATGAGATGAGTGGTTGGGAAATTTAAGCTGGAAAAGGTTCTTTGGGTCATGGTGACTGCAAACTGCTTTGTGGGTTTTGCACTGTACAAGGGAACAGTGCCGGATATGAGCAGGAGTGAATATCTAACCACACTCAGCTTTCCCACACACATATCCGTGGGGACTGAATTGGCTGAAGGCGTTCTTTTTCTAATTTGTACACAGGTATGGTAGGGGCTAGTGCTCCATTTGATTCACATCCCAAAGATGTAGGTTCTTAGTGATTTCAGTAATGTCCAAAGAAATGCATAGAAGAACCCAAGAATAAGCCCATTATTTGAATCCACAAATCTACTGTGAAGTACCTCAACAGTTAACTTCAAGGGAGAACAGAAGAGAAGATCTAAATAGGATGTGAATTCTGAGATGGCAATTAAGGACATCTAATAGAATCCTTAAGTAGTCCCTATCTGACTTTAAGATGTCTCTCAGAGGTCCGGAAGGGTCAGACGGAGCCTTAGAACACAAATCTTGCTATTTAACATTCCCAATAATCTCCACGTTAACCCCTCAATAGCTTTCAGATATTGTGCCATTGCCGCAGAATTAAAATTAGAATCAATACAATGGATACTCAGTATGCAAAACAATTCAAGGTTCTGTTTTACCATGGAGTTTCATTTCAACTGTAGGGATAAAAAGAAAAGACAATCCTTTGTTCTCTTCCTTTTGCAATCCTGCAAATGGCCTCTTAGCCAAAATAGCTCCTCTAATCTTTAAGTTTTAATTAGCTGCCTGCAATTCATAGACTATCAGAAACTAAAATGCTGATACCTCATTCTCCTGAGAAATGGCACACAATTAACCTCTTTTTTCTGGTCAAAGGCAGAAATTGAGAAAGGGTAATGACAAAATTAATCTATTCGGGTGGCGAGGCCTGCCATAGGGCTGGGAATGGCATCCGACCTCACGTCAAAGCAGAAAGCAATTGCCAGCATGCCAAGAAGTTGCACTGTAGCTGTGCTTTTGTATTCATGATAAGTTATATCACAAATATTAGGCCCCAGATAGATTATTAAAATGTTAAATGATACCCCAGAATTAATCAACCTAGCCCTGCTTTCTTTTCCCTCTGAAAACAAGGATATGCACGATCTTTAGATAGCATTGGAAGTTCTGGCTTTCTGATGAGGTCAGTAGAAAAGGCAAAGGCTGAGAAATCAAGTCGACTCCCTGGCATGATCTCTAGACCAGAATGCAAACCTGGCAGTGAAGCTGCTGATGGACTCACTGAGACCAAGTTCGTGCCTTTTTGTAATAATTATTCTCCCAAACGTGTGTGTGTGTGTGTGTGTGTGTGTGTGTGTGTGTTTTCTCAATGGCAAATACTTGAATAGTCTATTTAAACTTAGTTGAAAATTCGTAAGACAGAATATAGCTTAGCCCACGGAAGGTAAAGGTGTTCCCACACAGGCCACCAGTGAAGTCAGAAGGCAGGCCAGGGAGTGGCTGGGATGCAGGCAGGGGAGTCACTGATCTGGTTTCAAAGCTCACTTTGATAGCTCACCAGCTGTATCTACAGCAAGTTACTTAATCTCTTTGGGCTTCTCTATGTTCCACTAAAACAGGGGCAAAACACTGCCGTGAGGATGAAGTAGAGTTTCAAGCATGCTTGGCTCGGTACCTGATACTTCATGAGTGCCTGTTAAGTTCAGCTATTATTACTAACTAAAGGTGTCTGCCAGCTAGCCTGTGTTGAAAATAATCCACAGTGCGGTGATGTTGGGAGGTGGGGCTTAATGGGAGATGTTTAGGTCAAAGAGTCACTCTCATGAATGGATTAATGCTGATTGTGGTCTTTGAGGCTTCAAGTTCAACTTCTTGAGGCTTCAAGTTCAACTTCTTGCCCTCTCTCAAGATCTCTCAAGACCTCTCTGCCCTTCCACCATGTGATGCCTCCACACGAGATACACAGCAAGATGGGCCTGTGCCAGGCACTGGCACCTGCATCTTAGGTACCCAGCCTGCAGAATCAGGAGCTAATACATCCGTCTTTATAGAATGTAAGGTTTCAACAGTATAAACCATGGCCACTGAGATGAGCCCTCAACTAAGATTCTTCAACTAAGCTGGCTCAGGGTTATGGGCTCTGGATTGCACGTCAGGAATGCCATTGAGAATTCAGATTACAATCAGCTCTCTTACCGCATTTTCTCTCTACACCTGAGACAAAGATCCTTTTCGGAGGCTTCTCCACCTTAAAAGTGTTGGGCCAATACACTTCTGTTCAGTATGAATTACCCAGGCTTAGGCATGCTGTTATAGTGGTACAATGGACTAAGACAGTAGCTAGTAGAAGAACCCAAGAATGTTACAGACTCACAGAGAGAAAAATGTTTCATGTTTGGTATTTCCCATCGTTTCTCTAGCCTCAACCTCGGGACACTGCCCCAACCTCCACCTGCCTATCTAGTTCTGCTGTTATCTTTGCCCCTTTCCTTCTGTTAAGAGAGCCCAGCAGTATGTCATCTTCCAACCCACACGCCCCCACTACTACAGATCACATGACCTCTTTCAGTCCTCGCCACCAGTTGCATTACCATCTGCATTTTCAAAGTACCCCGATAAGCTTGTATGACTGTGTTTCCACCAAAGTTAGCTCCCACACTCTTACTAGGGTATGGAAACTCTGACATTTCTCTTCCTGGGGTCAAAAGCAACTCCTGAGGGGAAGCAGCATTTTGCCAGTGAAGAAAAGAGTACCTACTCAAAACAGGGCAGGACGGAAGGGACAGGATCACAGGATCACTGCTTAGTTTAATCGCAAAGGAAAAACAAGCAGGTATTCCTAAAATCCAAACACATCCACATCTACACACAGAGGAAGCATGTCACCACATTCACAGTCTGCTCCTAGGGGAAAACAGCAATGTTGTGACAGTATTTTATCCACAATGATCAACTCTTATCTTCAGACATCAACGCTGAACATGGATAAAAATTCCTCAACACAAAATCAATCTGTCAAGTAAGAACTGTGGCTTTATTTTTTGTGGGGACTAAAACTAGACAGAGTGATCCTGTGGGGATTTTTTGTGTGTGTTTGTTTGCTTATCTCAGGATGAAAGTGCATTTTTTGTTTGGTTTGGTTTGGTTTTTTGTCTGACTGGGTGTGTATGATTGTGACATGCACACTAACTCATCACAGCAGCAGACAAGGATGCTGGTTTTGCTTCTAGACATTCAGTCACTCATGACCTAAGGACAGGGACATATTCTGAGAAATGTGTAGTTGTCTGCTTTCATTGTTCTGCAACCATCATGCAAACCAAGGTGCTGTGACATCCCTGGGTAATATGTTCCATTATGAGACCTTTGCTATATATAAGGTGTGATCAAAACATGGTGAATATTTAAATGTCTAAAAATGATTACAGTGAAGGACACATTTCCATTAATCCTTCTCAAAATCCTTCCCCTCGTATTAAATAAACTTATCTCATCAGTCTTGCCACTTTCTGAAGCAGTTCTCTAAGTCTTTTTCATGAGTGTTTTTAGTTGCACTGTTATGGTTGCCCCATTTCAAAACGTCTACCTTTCGTGGTCATTTTCACTTTAGGGAAGAGCCAGAAGTCATGTGATGAGAATCCAGTGAGTGAGGTGGATGAGGCCACACTGTCACATTTTTATTGGACAGGACTTGTCATGAATGTTTTGTACTGATTCAGGCAGCCATGAAAAGACATTCAAGAAAGGACTTCAAGAACTGCTTCAGAAAATGACAAGAATAATGGGACAAGTGCATTCAAAGGGAAGGGGAGGGCTTTGAGAGAGATTAATGGTAATGTGTCTTTTACTATAACATTTTTTAAATGTAAGTATTCACCATATTTTAAAAATACCTCTGATGCTGTCCGTCACTGAAGGAAGTCCTGTTTCACAGCATATCGCAGTATACACCTATGAGATTATAGGATTTATCGCAGTGAGCCAACACCCTTCTTACTGTCCTTGTCCCTTTGTCCACACACTATGATACTCTATTTCTGAACTCTTGTCAGCAACCATAAGCTCAGAAGATCTTTCAAAAGTACCAAAAGTTGGCCAGGAGTCATCTGAAATACTCTCAAAACTCTTCAATCACAGTTTTCTACTTTTCAATTTTGGGCCCTTAAAACTACGTGACAGAATATATGACCTCTGGTGAACATTTCCTATCTATCTGACAGAAATCTCTCCTGGCTTTACCTAAGCCCATTTCTTCTTGTGGAATTTCCCTGGATATTACATACTCCCGAAAAATAATTTGCTAACAGTAATCAGTTTACCCTTAGCTTCTCTTCTCTTACTTAGCAAAGTATATTTCACATACACTTACTATTCTTCAGTAAGAATCTCTTCCTTAACCACATTTCTCTTCTTTGTTAACCCACTTTTTTTTTGCGGTACTGGGGATCGAACTCAGGACCCTGCGCTTGCTAGACAAGCACTTATTCCATTGAGCTATATCCCCAGCCCCTTGTTAACCCACTTAACACTGAGGTAACTGGCTGGATGAGTAGTGCACACCTGTCATCCTAGCACTCAGGAAGCTGAGGCAGGAGGATCACTGCAAGTTTGAGCCTAGCATAAGCTATATAGTGAGTTCAAGGCCTGCATGCACTGTATAACAAGACCTTGCCTCAAAACATCAAGAAAAGAAAAGACTGAGGCAATCAAACCTGAACAAAAAATCTTACTTATGCAATATATTAAATAATGACCATATTATTTTATGGCTCATACATACTAAACATTTATTTGCTAATTTTTTTACAACACTCATATATAGTATGTGTTTTTAAAAATTTATACTCAATTGTGCTTTCTACCTTGAGGGATTATTGACAAGTGTGATCCAGTTATATAGGACATGCGCTTATCTGAATGCCTGGCACATAGACAGCACCCCGTGAAGAGAAACTACCATTGCTCTTGATACTTTAGATTTGTGATATACAGGAGGAGAGAGAGCTCACAATGCATTACAGAATATATTTAAGTCATGAATTATAGACTACTATGAGTTCTGCTTTAAGATAACTGATATGAAAATTGGAATTTATGGAACTAACATAACTTTGGGTTAGGGAATAGGAGCCTGGCCCTTATTCAAGCTGTTCTGCATCATTTCCTGGGCCATCTGCTGTCCTCTCCCATTGTCAGGGTCTAGCAACCAGGGTCTGCAAACTCCCCTCTGAAAGCATCAGTTAGGTAAGTAAGCTGCCCTTAAACAAGGTGATCCTCTGAGTGACCACATATTAAGGATGATTGTTCAGGATCTGCGCATCCCTCAAGTCTGAGGCAGGTCTAAACAGGAGTAGTACCTGTGGTCAAGGTTTCAACATCAAACAAATATAGATATGGCAAATATTTTAACATGGAGGTAAACGACTATAAAGCATGATCCATTTAAAAGGGGGGAAGTGTGATTCAAGACTAATAAAATGAACTTGAATGTGTGCACACACTGATTGCGTGAAGGGCCTCCATGGGTTAATAAATGCTCATATTGTTTTATGTGTGTCCTAACTGTAGTAGCTTCACTAGAGGCCTAAAATGGTTACAGTATCCAGGATGATTAAAGGAGAAACATTTACTCAGGGACATGTTTGCATGTCACCTTAGAAACATATGGATGAGCCAGATGTTCTAGGTTTCATCCTAAAAAGCTTTCCAAGGAAGGGTGAAGAGATCCCTTCATCCTTAGCCTTGGATAAACTGCCCCAAGCAGAAGGAGGCAGTCATGGCCTGTCTGCTGACTGATCAGTGGAGCTGAGCACTAACTTGTTTAATGAGAGCGGTGTCCTTTCCAGTAAAATTGAGTCTTTTCTGAAGGAAGGTCTGACTGCACTGCCACCTGTCTCCATCCATAGCTTCCTTAGTCACAAAGTGCCATGGTGGGGTTGCCTGGCATCAGCAGGGCTCCTAGGAGAAACCTGATGTTCTGTTTTTCTCAGCCCTCACTGCTAGGAAGTAGCAGTGTTGGACATCTCTCAGAACAGCTCAAGGAAAGACAGGAAAAATGACCATATGACATTTTTGGATGCTACTCAAGGTAAACCATGAGAAACTGAGTATGAAATGGACAGACTGTATATAAAAATAGGCCTCCAACTCTTAGCTTGCAGCAATCTCTCCAGGAAACCACACCCTGTTCACAAAATAACTAGCCAGGAGCCCATCCTGTTGTAAGGCAGACTTGCAATAATCCAGGAGGCTGAACAACTTTGGCAATAACTGACTGGAAATGGCCAGGACCACATTAATAAGTGAAAGCTTTCCTAATTTTTGTCCCTACTTCTGATTTAGGACCAACCAGAGGAAGTCAAGTACGCTTCCTTAATTCGTCATCTAGGCTACCTGTTCTAGTGAGCTCCCTCAGCTTCCCCAGGACAACAGTCTCTGATCACAACATACATGAGGCTATCATACCCCCAAGCTCTTCCCCGCTCTGTAGACATTTGAATGTCTGCCAATCACAAGCCATGGCCTCTGCTTTTTTTGTTCAGTTGGTCTTCCTTTATGTTGTGTGTGTGTGTGTGTGTGTGTCCTGATCATACTTCCCTGCTACAAATGAGATAGAAAAGAAATGAGGCCCTTGACAGCTACATCCTGGACAGAGGATTGATATGTAGGTTAAATAAAGGACCAAAAAAATTAGATCCCCTCCCCAAATAAGATACTCAATCAAAGAATGGGCAGTTGAAATGAATAGATAATCCTCAAAAGTACAAATGGCCAAGAGGTACATGAAAAAAGTGCTCAGCATCTTTGACCATTAAAGAAATGCAAATTAAAACAATGCTGAAATTCCATCTCACTCGAAAAACAACGAGGCTCCATTTTTCTCCAGATAGTTATCACCAAGAACTAGAAAAATCATAATAATAACAAATTTAAAAATGGCAATGAGGCTGTGGGGAGGAAGGAAGCCTTTTATGTTATTGATGAGAATGTACAATAGAAAAACCTCTATGGAAATCAATATGGTGATTCTTCAAAAAAACCAAAAAAAGAAATTCCACTCAAGCCAGCCATTCCCCTATTCCAATGAACTGAAGTCCATTGCTGGTATCTTCAAAGTCCCCAGACTCCACTGGACCATGGTCAACATCCTGGTTTCCATGCACCTCCTCACAGGCAGTGAGAGTTGTGACTTAGGGCTGCCATTTTGCAGAAAAGTGGGCACTGGCAGTCAAGGAGACATTTCTCCTGGAACTCAGTGCACTGTCACCATGACTGCTGTGGCTGTCAGAGACAAGCGCTGCTCATGGAGGCACTTGCCTTGGCTGCAGCAGGCTTGAAACGTGGATGTGTCCCAGGTGATTCCACGCTATGGTTTCTCTGGATAACTTCACCCTGTAACCTCTCGAAGACCCTATTCCCTCTGTTATTACTCTGAAAGTTCTCATGTAGGTGCACTAAAGGTGGGAAGCTTCGCATGCATGGTGCTCCCCTCCTCTGTCTACGCACTCTCGCGTACTTCTCAGTCAGTCCAAGAGGGCTCCCTCCGAGGCACTTTCAGCACCATCTGTGCTGCAGCACAGTCCCTGCAAAAACCTCACTGAAGAGATCCTAGTGGCCACTTGTGATTCTTTCCTCAGAGTAAGCTGAGCAGTTTGCACTAAAAGGAGCTGAGGACACTAGGGGCTGATCACCTTGCAGAATTCCATGGGGTTCTTGCTTCATGATAGTGGAAATTAAAAGTAAAGCAACATGTGATTACAAGCAAAAGTAAGAGAAAATAAAGTGGAATGCAGCTCTGACAAACATCAACCTGGTCGCCTAACAAAGGAAAGCAAGCAGAGAGAGAAAAAAGGTTTTAGTTTGAGAAACTAACAGGGCACAAGTCTGAGAAGGTGGATCAGACCAGCCCATTAGTGAAGCAAAGGTACCAGATGGTGGGGTGTCTGTAGGGTGAAGTCCAGCCCATCATTATCTCAGTCCTGGTTTTGTAGCTCCAGAGGAATCCTCAGGACTTGAGAGGCAATTTGGTTCCAATTAGAGGAATCCTGGTAGCCTGAAGGACAATTCAGTCACGTATGGCTCTGCTGAAATCCAAGATGACCAGAGGTTCACAGCAACGGAGATTTTAGGTCTAGCTGAATGCCCCCTATAAACCTCTTATCCTGGTGTTCTCAGTATTGAAGGGGAATGACATGGGCCGTGTAAATTTAGAACTGACCTTGTTCACCAACTTTTGCACATGTAAAGGGCGCAGGAATTTGTCATACAGTGGTCTTCGACCGCGTCGTGCACAAATCATCATACTGCACCCTCTTCCTTATTGCAACTATTATTACTTACATAATAATACTGATTAGAGTCTGTCCTCATCACCTTAACTAGTGTCTAGCTTGCTTATCCTGGATACTAACCAGGTGTGCGTCTCCAGCCTTTCCCCACCACACCAGCATCTCTTTTTTCTTGCACAGTCTCCCAGTCAGGGTGCTCAGGCTTCTGATTGCGGAAACCACCCCTCGCATCTTCAGCACCCTCAAGCACTTACTTTCTAGTTGTTTTTCTACATCTAAGAAATCTTCCTGTAGGTGAGGCTCCCAAGCAAGACCCACACCCACTTCTGATGAACCAAAGGCTTTGTTACTCTCTTACAGCATAACTATTCACATTCAGCAACACGCAGGAGGCAGAAGACATTGCTGACGTGCGTTATGTTGAATCCTTGCCATCCCAGAAGGCTGTTCTGTGTAAACAGAGGTTGCTGGTACAATAATGAAGAGCAAATGCCTGCACTGAGCGGGAGGTCAGTGATACCCAGTTAGCGAAGGAAGGAATAACCAAGAGCGCAGGCTACATGAGAGTGCACTTTTGCTCTCAAAACTGCAAAATAATCAAGGTCTAATGCATAAATCCCACAAGGGACTTTCATCTGCTGACCAGCCACTTAGCACCTCACTAAACTACTACATTTTCTAGTGATTCCAGTAGATTGAAAGGTCTTCTTCCTTTAATTTGAATCGACATCCCTACAACCTCCGCCCCTCAGTCCTGACTCTATTCCCAGGAAGCACATAACATAGCCACAGGTACCTCGGCCGAGGGAAGTTAGAAAGCTGCTTTAGGAAGAAAGTCACAGGGGGGAAAAAAGACACTTTGGAACTAGAAAACCCGGATCAGTGGGTCTCCAGCTTGAGCGGCCCAGAACCGCTTGGAGGGCTGTCAATACCCATGCGCGGCCCCTTCAGTGGCCTGGGAAGGGGACTCGAACCCGGATTCCTAACCAGCTGGAGACCCTGAGGATGCTGCTGGGGAAACCGCACTTAAGAAGCATCGGCCTAGGCTCTGAGGAAAGTATTTACAGGTGCAGTACAAATACCCTACGATGAGTGTGATCACATGTATATCAAAAGTGTACCAATAAAATTAATACAATATGGGAAGGGGCTGTGCTGTGGCCACGCCCGTGCTACCAGGAAACTAAGCCGGGCTGCATGTCGCGGGTCGCTGGAGGTGCCTTCGCGGGCAGTGCCAGATAGGGCCATGAAACCACAGAGCAGGAGTTTGCCTTTTTCGTGTATGTGCATGCTAACGGGAAAAGGAACGATATTTGGGACGAAGCAGCCTGTCCTGCTCTTTGACAGCGCAGACTGTGGCGGTGACCAACAACAGCTCAGCCAGAGCGTGCTCCCCAAGCTGAGCTGCGGGTAACTCCCCCTCCCGGGGGGAAGCGCTCCCGGCAGTGGGTGGGGTCGAGGGCCGTGGGCTGGGCTGAGGTGCCATAGGCGGGGCCAAGGGCTGTGGGCGGGGCCGTGGGAGGAGCCGAGCCAGCCAGAGGCGTGCTTTCCAGGCTCTGGGAGCAGAGGCTGCTGGGCGCCGGTCTCAGACTGCGCAAGCGCGGCAGCGCCTCAGCGCCCAGGATTCCCGGAAGTGGCCAGTCCAAAACCCCTACACTTTCGGACGTCCGGAAAGACCTGTCCACCCTCCAAGTCCTAGCGGTTCATTTGAAGCGGAATGAGTACGTCAGGATAGTGTTGTGGACCGAAAGGCTTTACCAGATTTTAGTCCTTTCAAGATAAAATTTAAAAGCTAGCTGCCGAAACCCGGGATCGAACCAGGGACCTTTAGATCTTCAGTCTAACGCTCTCCCAACTGAGCTATTTCGGCTGTTCTTGTTGCTCTTTTTGACTAAGCTATTACTGAATGTTTCCCGTCCAACTGTCCCACGTCTTTCTAGTGTCATCCTTTGCCCCAGTGAAAGCTGCGATCCTTCCAGCCGAGGTTAGGTGCGCCGTGAACGTCCCTCGCTTTCCCAAACACTATCCCAGCGTCCGCGCGGCCGAGCCCAGGCGCCGGCCCTCGGGATGCGGCTACTGCGCCCGCGCCCGCGCCCGCGGACAACAGAGCCGGCCGAATTACCGAATGAGGAATGGACCGGACTGGGGAGCGAGAACTGTCCGGCCGGCCGGAGTGGGGTCTGCAGTTTCCCTAGGCACCTGAGACCTGAACATGCCCATCTTAATTACCAGTCCTTTGCGTGGAGCCTGCCTGGCAAATGCTCTAGCAGCTCATGGAGCACGATTAATCGATGTCAATTCCGTTTCCTACACGAGCTACCCACTACGTGCGAGCGCGGACATCCTACAACTTCCAACGTCCTGTTTTTTCATTATTTTCCTCTCCTATTAAATTGTACTTCTTTCAAGTGAAGGCTTTTTCTCTTAGCGACCTATTAGCCTGCTCATTGGAGCTTTGCACCAAATAGTAGCTTCGCAGACAATTCAGGTGGATTGATTGAGATGTGAAAGAGAAAGGAAAATAGAAAACCAGATGTGGCTGCCAAAGATCTCTGTTGTCACCACCAAGCCTCTGCCTTCTAAGAGTTTCGGAGTTCCTGGGTTGTGCCAAAGCCAAATAACCGAAGGGTCTTGGCTTAAAAGAGGTCAATGGCTAAACAGAGGAAAGAAACCAAAGTCAGACTTGCAGCTGGAAAAATCTGGGGTCTTGGAGTGGGAAAAATTCGGGGCAACTCCTTTGTGAGAGTCACACACCGAAAAAGGAAGTAGAAAAAAAACAACACTTCTTTAGGTCTTGTGTGTTCTGAATGTGTCTCCCTTTCCCATGCTGCCCACTGCAGGAAAGACTGGAATTATTTTCAGTGGTTCTTGGCGCTACCCTTGGGCTGTTCTGTACTGTAACTCCTGCCTGGATTGGACCATGCTAAAGCTCATTTTCTCCCATTTTAAAAAAGTTATGTCTGTGGGTTAAAATCGAATCTAGGAAACCTCCCCAAACATACAAGAGGTGAGAGAGTGGTAACAGGCACACGAGGGATCCAGGGCCCAGTGTGGGTGGCTGCCTTTCTTGGTCTGCTAGTCCCACCAGCAAACCAGTGGCTTCATGTGCTGTCTGGAAAACCAAAGTCTGGGTGACTCAGAGAGCAGCAGGTGATTTTTTTATGGAATTTGAGGTGAGGACCAGGAAGAAAAGGTGCAGGGTCTGAGAATATTATGGAGAAACAGGTAAGAGACACATGAGAGAGAAGAGCACCAACAATAAAACATCATGTTTCACAATTTAATGTGGCAAAACCCTATGGCAAATTATGAGTTAATAGGTTCTACACTGTAAGAGGGATCACATGTTGAGCAGAGGTTACCTTGAGAAGGCAAGGTAGTGCTGTTCACACATCCTGGTTTGTCCAGGACAATTCCTATTACACTGTTGTCCCAGAATCCCACCACGATTGTACCCCTTTCACTATTCAGAGTTTCAAGTGTCCTGGAATGGCTGGAAAAGAATATGAGAGCCCCAGCTTGATTCTACAGAATGAACCATACAGGTATCACTATGAATGAAAGGATTTTTTAACATCAACCAAGTATGTGCTGTTGTTGTTTCACAAAGGAAACTGCAAGTTTCTAGGACTTAGTGCCATGGTTCCTGTGTTAGCTCTCCATTACTGTAAGAAATACTTAGGTAAGTCAACTTGATAAGAGAAAAGGGTTGGGCTGGGGATATAGCTCAGTGGAATAAGCACCTGCCTAACAAGCGCAGGGTCCTGAGTTTGATCCCCAGTACCGCCCAAAAAAAAAAAAAAAAGAGAAAAGGGGTATCTCAGCTCACAGTTCTGCATGTGTCAGTCCGTGTTTGTTTGGCCTCGTTGCTTTGGGCCTGTGGTAACACAACATGACAGAGGTCTGTGCTGGAGGGTGTCTATTCTGGAGTTACCAAGTAGAAAAAGAGCAGTTTCTATTTTTTTTTTAAATAAAAGCACAGAAACATGTTAACAAACAGACACCAATTAGCATAAAAAATAGTACAATCACAACTAATCTATAGACAAGGTGACATGGTCTCAACAGTGGTTATTGCTTTATCCATTGGTATCTTCGAAGTGTAAATATATGAACCCATATACAGACATGCAAATTTAGTCAGACAATCCTCTCAACAACAGAAAAAACACAAAAACCAAAAATCCAAAGACAAAAAACAAAAGAGGCAAACAACAACAACAACAACAACAACAAAACCACCAATAGTTGCTGCTTTGCATATTGATATCTTTGAAGTGTGTGTTCAGGATAACACATACAGACATACAAGATTGATCAAATAACCCGTCATCGATTATTCCTTAGCATTAAGTGATATAATACAATAGTAGAACCATGTTAGCCCTCCTGCATATATGTATATTCATGTATACATACATACATTCTTGTCTCTTTCTTTTCTCCTTTCCCTCATCCCATCTGTTCTTTGTTTTTGAACAGATTTCCTTCATGTCTCTTAGTTTATATTCCCACGCTCGGGTTCTTACACCAGTCATGCAATACGTTGCCTGCACATGTATCGCTGATTTATTTCACTTATGAATATGGACTCCAGTTTTGACCACTTGCCTACAAAGTCCCCGAAACTGTCTTTCTTTATAGCTGAATAATATTCCATTATATAAAAATGCCACAATTTTTTTAATCCAGTCCTCTGTAGATGGACACTTGGGTTGCTTCCACATTTTAGCTATTACAAATTGTGCTGCTATAAACATGGGTGCACATATATCAGAGTGATACGATGTTTTCAGATCTTCTGGGAAAATACCCAGAAGAGGAATAGCTGGTTTGAATGGAACCTCTAGACCTAGTTTGCGGAGAAATCTCCAAACGGCTCTCCACAGTGGTTGCACCA
>PVLD010020136.1:0-34643 GCA_004027595.1 Dinomys branickii
TGGTGTAAGAACCCGAGCGTGGGAATATAAACTAAGAGACATGAAGGAAATCTGTTCTAAAACAAAGAACAGATGGGACGAGGGAAAGGAGAAAAGAAAGAGACAAAAATGTATGTATGTATATATGAATATACATATATGCAGGAGGGCTAACATGGTTCTACTATTGTATTATATCACTTAATGCTAAGGAATAATCATTGACGGGTTATTTGATCAACTTGTATGTCTGTATGTGTTATCCTGAACACACACTTCAAAGATATCAATATGCAAAGCAGCCACTATTGGTGGTTTTTTTTTGTTGTTGTTATTGTTGTTGTTTGCCTGTTTTGTTTTTTGTCTTTGGATTTTTGGTTTTTGTGTTTTTTCTGTTGTTGAGAGGATTAATTGTCTGACTAATTTTGCATGTTTGTATATGGGTTCATATATTTACACTTCGAAGATATCAATGGATAAAGAAATAACCACTGTTGAGACCATGTCACCTTGTCTATAGATTAGTTGTGATTGTACTATTTTTTATGCTAATTGGTGTCTGTTTGTTAATATGTTTTTGTACTTTATTTTTTTAAATAATAAAAAAGAAAATAATATGTACTACATGATTCCATTCATATAAAATTCAAAAACAACCAAAATTAACCTGTAGTGTTGGAATCCTATGTTGTTCTTGCCTTTGAGGATCAGATGGATACTGGTAGTTAGGATGCAATCCCGACCTATTTTTTGGCTGGATAATAGAACCTGTGCACATTCACTGTGGGAGACTTGGGTAGCCATGCACAAGTCTTGTGCACTTCTTCTGCGCATAAGCTCGACTTCATTTTTTAAAGGTTTTTCTTAAACCAACCGGTAGTGCTTACTGGAAATTAAGACAGTGACCACGTTGAGAAAAAGGAAAGAGGCAAAATGACGGGGTCAGAGAGCGCCATGGGTGATATGTCTCTGGACGTCATCAGCAAAGTTCTCTTCTTAACCACAGATATTTATTTGTAACCATTCATAGAGATGTATGCTCCCTTCTTGCTCTTTTTTATGTGTGAATTACAGTAAAAATGTTTTTAAAAATAAAAGTATATCTATCTGAATTAGGATTAAAAGCATGTATATTGCAGGCAAGAGTTTCTCGCACTTTGCATTTTTCAAAATGTTTGCATTGCTTTAAAATAGCATAAAGTAATATCTTTTATTGCTGTTCATTCCAGAGTGCAGTCAATCTCCCTGGGGCAAGGACAAGGACCCATTGCTGAGAAAATGATCAAAGATGCAATGAAATCAGGAAACTGGGTATTTTTGCAAAACTGCCATCTTGCTGTTTCTTGGATGTTAGCAATGGAAGAACTAATTAAAACCTTCACAGATCCAAGTATGTTGAGCACATCGCACTTCCATACTAATGCTATTTTGTGTAGTTTTTCTTGTTGAATCCACTGCGTATAGGAGTTCTTCATTGTAGGAATTATGTTTCCTCATTACTTTCCTCATCACTGACACACAACTCCCTCTCAAAGACAGGAAGCAGAGGAAGCAGAGAGAATGAGGGAGGAGCCAAGAGGAACAAACCCTTTCAGGCCACGCCCCTTGCTGGCCACGCCCCTAGTGACCCGCCTCTTCCCACCAGACCTACCTCCGAATAGCAAACCAGCTGTTAAGCACCCAGAATCTAATCACCTTCCCAAAGCCTCGCCTGTGAGCACAGGAGGCTCTTGGGCGACATCTAGACATAAAGCTGTAACAGCCAGTTCTTTGAGGCGACTGGTCAGGCTGAGGACACCCGCTGAACTTATTTGTGGGGTCGTAGTGGTTGCAGCTCACTGAACCTGAAAGTGGGTACAAAAAGCCTCCTCTGGCCCTGACTGTAATCGTTCATGACGCAACCATTTGAGTTCTGATATTTGCAAACCAATGTAAATTAAAATGGATTTGGGTAGTAAATCCAAAAGAGAAAGAAAGCAAAAATGAAATCAAATGAAGACAAAACCCTCTCTGGATTTGAAATTCTAAAACCTCAGTAAAGTTTACCCACTTCTTCGTGACTGCACTTGCCACAGCTCTTCTCCGGGCCTCAGTTTCCCCACCTATAAAGTGACCGCGGAGCATCTTTGCCAAAAGCAGCATACTGACTTCTAAGTCACAGCGCTCAATTCCTGTCTGTGAAAATTAAGCTGCTTGATGCTGGGGCCAGGGGTGAGCTCAGGGGCGGACAGCCTGCTTTGTATGCTCAAGACCATAGGTTAAGTCCCCAGCACCAAAAGCAAAAGCAAAACAAAATAAGACAAAAAAAATTGATTATTTTTGCAATTAGAAGTAGAAAAGCTTAGGGGAGTAAAATGCCTCCCCAATCCTGGTCCTTTTCCATCTTAGCTTTTTGGTTAATGAAATCATTTGCCCATAAGACTGGCTGCCATTTACTTCTATGCCAGATTGCTTTTACCATGGTCTAGAAGTGCACTGGAGTGAATTTTAAATTTTGTCTACTTAATCTGTCTCATCAATTTAAATTACCAAACCAAGAAACATACAATCAGCTTTGATCTGCAGCCAGTACTCAGTCACCACTTCAGAACCTACAACATACCTTGCACTGTTCTGGGTGCCTAGAATATGTCAGCGAATTAAAACAACCCTAGATACCTGCCTTCGTGGGAGGAGAGCAGCCGCGAATAAATCAGTAAATGCGTAACTTACGTAGTGTTCTGGAAAGTGGTTGTGCTCTGGAAAAAACAAAGAAAAAGGTAATGAGGGGCAGGAAGAGCAGAGTGGGGGGAGGGGGGCAATTTTAAACGGTGTGGGCTTGATGAGCCTCTTTGACAAAGGGACGTTTGACCAAGACAGGAAATGAGGGCCTCTCTTTCCCTGGGGTAATCTAGGAGCACTGTATGTAGAGGGAACAGCGGGTGCAAAGGCCCAGGGAAGGAGCCAGCCGGCAGGTTTGAGAAACAATATAATATTGTTATATCACAGCATAGTACCTAAAAACCCATGTGGTGAAAATCATGCCTACGTTTTCCTGTGGTGGGAACAATGATTTTCTTCCTGTTACTTCAGCCTTTTGAACCAAAAGAGAAACCTTGTTCTTTTTAAAGTTCTCCATCCACGGCTCAGAAAGTAAACATATTGACTTAAATTATTGCTTCTCTCTATGGGATCTCCCAATGTCGTTCCCTTTGTAACTTCTCTGCCAAAAGGGACCCCCTTCCTTCTCCCTAGGGCTTTCTAAACCTTTTTATGCAATTTGCCTTGAAGTGAACAGCTTAGAAAAACCGCATGAGCTATGCACACTACACATAACTATCCCTTTCAATTAAAAATGTGCCCTGTTTCAAAGGCAGATCTCTTAATATCTCATCCAATATTAAAATTTGACATGTCCTTAAGTCTTTATCCACACGTGCCAGCTTCTAGGCTGTCAACCCTTTCCGATGTAAAGTCTTTAGAACTCCTCCCACCCCATCTTAAAATAGCTTACAGCGTATTTGAAATACATCCTCTGGGTCTTTAGACGAGTTGACAGCATTTTTTCTTTCCATACCATAATAACATTTTATTTTAAAAAGTGCTAACACACGCTAAACATTTACTTTTGTTGTTTTGTCCTTGTTCTAAATAGATAATACTATCAAGGACACGTTTCGGCTTTTTCTGAGCTCCATGCCCAGTAGTACATTTCCTGTGACTGTGCTTCAAAATTCTGTCAAGGTAATGTAGCCCCGGCCCTGGAATGTGAAATGACTGCTCTTGGAACGTTTACCTGAGGAGCTCAGACCCTGCATACTCAACGTCTGTGTGGCCAGGGTGGAAAGGCAGAAGTCACTGTTGTTTCAACTGACAGCAATAAGAGCAATGATTTCCCAAGACAGTGCCCATCCTACCATGGCCTACTCCTGTTGGTCATTCAACTCTTCAGCTCCCATCCTGTCTACAAAAAGTGTTAAACTGTACTACTAATTGCTATTGGTTTATTAAAAGGAACAGTTAATGCTTGATTTTTTTGACCAACATTACATGCTTATATCTGGTAATCTGAACAACTACTTTGAAGACAACAATCTCTTTAAAATAAAAAAAAATTAAAAAGAAATGTTAAAGCATACAGAGTGATGATAACAGAACCCTCCCAAAAACATTTTAGCATTTGATCCAGTTTTGGGGGGGGTTTGGGGGTTTTTTGGTACCAGGAATCAAACTCAAGACTTCGCAGCTGCCGGCCAGGTGCTTGTGCTGCTGAGCTATATCCCCGGCCCTGTCTCAGCATTTGAGAGCAAGGCCTACCACTGATGTGGCTGCTGGATTTCATCACAAGAAATTGGCACGATTTAAGAAGCTTTTGCCTATGAAGAATAAGACGTGGTTCTTCCCTTTCATGTCAAGGGACAAAGTATATTTTGATATGACTACAAATACAGGGAGATTGGCTTAGCATGAGTTCTGGTCCATGGTTAAAAAATTGGAGACCAGTCAGAAGAATCTGAGCTCTGTGTGCAGATGGTTCAACTACTGTAGGTCTCAGGACCCTGCCTGGCCCTCCTCTTCTTGGACAGTGGGTGAGAAAATATAAAACACATGCCAGGAAAGCCCAAGGGATTCTGCTATCTGCATCTTCTCAGTGGCTTTGGTCTATGTGTGTTATTCAGAAAACCTGCAATCCACATAATCACCCTGTCTGCTGTGTATGTTCTGTCTCAATCCAGGTGACCAATGAGCCTCCGAAAGGCTTACGTGCAAATATCAGGCGAGCATTTACTGAAATGACACCTTCATTTTTTGAAGAAAATATACTTGGAAAAAAATGGAGACAAATAATATTTGGCATCTGTTTCTTCCACGCAATTGTTCAGGTATACTCAGTTCTACTTTCTAATAGCAACAAGGAAGCATATTGTGTTGTAAGTAAATACATAAGAAATAAATGAAAACTTGCCAATGACACTGTGAAACTCTGAGGACCTGATTCTATATTTGAACCTAAGTTACAAGGGGTAATCACAATATCCAGCAAACATTTAAATTTTTTAATGTGCTACGGTGAAAGACACACTGCCTTCATGCCTCTCAAACCACTCCTCCCTCCCTTCACACACTCTTATCCCATTGTTCCTGCCATTTTCTGAAGCAGTTCTCAAAGTCTTCTTTCCTGAAGGTCAACTGATGACATTGAGACAGCCACAATAGTACAATTAAAACACTCACAAGAAACAACCTCCAGAAGTGCTTCAGAACACAGCAAGAACGATAGGATAAGTGTGTCTAAAGGGAGGAGGTATATTTTGAGGGGAGTTACCAGCGGTGTGTCTTTTACTGTAGTAAATTGCTTTAATTTAAACTTTTACCATATTTTTCAATCACAGCTCACATTTTACCTCAACCTCTGATCATACTAGCTTTGCCTCTGCATCTCACAGCTTCGGCTCCCACTCTGTTCTGACCTGCCCATGGAGGACCATCGCCTGGATGAGCGTCTAGGTTCAGTACAACAAACAAGATTGACCTCAGCTCTTCCTCCTAACATCTGCTCCCTTCCAAACTCTTGTTCTGAAATCAGGGCTCCCATTCTCTCATCACCTACAACCAGAACTTCAGGAGTATTACATATGTGTCAATCATCAATTCCTCCTTATTTTTCTTGCAGTAGTTTCACTCTTACCTGTTGCTTTAAGTGGCTTCACCACCCTTAACCAGGCCCTCCCACCTCTTTGAAGCTCTAGTTTCCTCTGAAAGATGAGCTTCAGCCCAGCACCAGCACCAGCACCAGCACCAGTCCCCCTCTCTGTGTTCAAGCCTCACTACCTGCTCTGGCATCCATCCTGTGACTTTGCACTTGAATTCAGACTCTCCAACTATGTACCACACAGTGGTGTCTTCTTAGATCACCTTCCTGCTTCTCCACTGTGTGTGATCTACAGAGAAAGGACCATCAAAGGAAAACACAAATACTAAAGATGCAAGATAAGGAGTACATAAACAAAAAGGTCAAGGCCTGGAGGAAATCTGAGAGATTTGGAATTAGAAGCTTCAGGGATGGAGTTCTGATCCACGAAAAAAGCAGCTAGGATGAGGAGGTAGTTTAAGATTTAGTGAAATTTTGAGATCAAAGAGGCAACTTGGTACCAGTGCTCTAGCATGGCCATCAGTTTAGAACTAACAAGATAAAGTGGGACAGGGAAGTAACAAATAAGAAAAGAATTTTACTATGAGATGTCATGAAACAAGGGTTATAACTATGTGTGTCCATTTTTGTCTGCTTTGTTGTTTTTAATCTCACCATGGAAGTCAGTGTTTAATTCAGCATGCTATGGCATGACCAAAGGCCATGAACAAACTCCTTGAAATAATAGATAGGTAACTGGTTCTCTACCAGATGGGTGATTATAGGGTCAAAAGTCTCTAGGTGTATTTTTCTGTTTTGCTGGGGAAATATATTTATTTTACACTAAAGAACAATCTTTTGACAACCCTGCTGAACTTGCAGTAATAGCTAATTTTCCTTTGGAAACGTGGGGAAGGCCAGGACTGGAGGAAGATGCACTTCCCCTGTGGTGAAAGCCTTGCTGGAGTTGAATTTCATGATGTTAACTGATTCCGAAATATGGAGGTACCCAACTTTAATAGAAAACTTTTACTCTTCATTATTCTACATTTTATCAAATTTTAATTTTGCATTCTAGGAGAGAAAGAAGTTTGGACCTCTTGGTTGGAATATTTGCTATGAATTTAATGACAGTGACAGGGAATGTGCTTTACTCAATCTCAACCTATACTGCCAAGAAGGAAAGATTCCCTGGGATGCACTAATTTATATTACTGGTCAGTATACCCACAAGGCCAGGGCATTCAGCCAGGAGCACAGAGGTGTTGGGTCACACCCACCTGGCCCATTCCAAGATGGCGCCTCTCCCTAGTGTTTAATGGGGCTGCTGCTGACCTTCAGTGTTGTCTCTGTGACTAAGCACATCATGAGACTATTTACACATGGAAATTTCAGCAGATGTTTTCCCAACAATAATAACAGGGAAATTTACATACAACTTGCCACACTCAGGTGCTATTTTAAGCACATCACACTTCTGCCTGTTTAATCTTCACCATGGCCCTGACAGCTGTCAGTAACATAGGTAAAATCCTGGGGACACTGTAGTGATGAATTGTAGTGATAAATCCGGGCTTTTTCTAAGGAGTTATGTCTGCATTAGGTATCATTCCAGTACAGTTCCTTCCTACTCAAAATCCAAGGATAGCAATGAAACACACGAAAGTAGCTTCTCTGTGGAACAAGAGACAGTGTATCAATAACTTTTAATTCTCTCCAATTTCTGTGAGGCAAGTTCTGTTTCACCTTGGGCCTGTCTTTCCTCCCTAGCCTGATGGCAACCATTTATAAAGGATATGGAAGGTTTGAATGTCTTATTATGAATGTTCATTTTCATTTTACTCACTGGCCCTGACACAAGCACTGTTTCATGCAAAGTGTGTGTGTTTTAGGATCCAGGTGTTAATGATGAAATAAGACTCAAAATCAATATTTTGAAGCAAAAGAACCAGAAGAAGAAAGAAATATGTAAATAGAATTCAGGCTTAGTTTCTGTTATTTGAAAAAGCAAAAACTTGGGTAGAGTACAAATATTAGATCTTTCCTGCTTTTTAAAAAATTAACTTTCATTGTTACTGGTAGAAGGAAATGTTGATATGCTCTTTCCATTTTGAGAAGCATATAAACTTATTAGAATTGGGGTATGTGTACTATTTTTTTTTTTTTTGCGGTACTGGGGATCGAACTCAGGACCCTGCACTTGCTAGGCAAGCGCTTATTCCACTGAGCTATATCCCCAGCCCAAAGAAATGTTTCTTTTTTTTTTTTTTGTGGTACCGGGGATCGAACTCAGGACCTTGCACTTGCCAGGCAAGCGCTTATTCAACTGAGCTATATCCCCAGCCCTATGTGTACTATTTTTAAAAAAACAAAAAATAATGTATTTAAAAATGCAAATTTCTTCTCAGGTGAAATTACATATGGCGGAAGAGTTACAGACGCCTGGGATCAAAGATGCCTTCGTACAGTCTTGAAAAGATTTTTTTCTCCTGAAACATTAGAAGATAATTATAAATATTCTGAATCAGGTGAATGACTTTTGAATATTATGAAAAGACCTTTCCCCAGCAGCCATGGAGAGTGTCCTACAGTTTTCCACCCAGCTTTACAGTTTGTGTCCAATCTGCACACACCAGTAACCAACCCATGCTTCACACCTTCAAAGCTGGTTTGATAGTAAAACCACAAAAACACATATTACACAATAGTGACTCTGAATTATTTCTGTATTTAAAGTTGGCTGTGCTGTGTCTAAATGTATTTCAAGGTTACATTCTAGTATATTTTGAGTGTAATTAAAGAAAACTTCCAATGAGGCAAATTGGGTAAAAACTGATCTATGAATTGGCAGTAGTTTATTATGGGTCAGACAGAAATTACATGAAGCATCCTGAGTGCTGATTCCCTCGGAGGGTGCAATCTGATTAGCATGGAATGTGCTCATAAAGTTCCTCCCACTGCATTCTAAGAGACCAATTAGATTCAGCTATACAAGGGGTAATTGAAAGCTATGGTGAATGTTCAGTTTTTTAAAATTTATTAAAGCAAAAGACACATTACCATTAATCCCCCTCATTTTGAACACACTTACCCCATTACTGTTGGCACTTTCTGTGTCAGCTCCTAACATCCCCTTTTGTGATCAAAAATATGGTGAGCGCCACTGCCAAGGGCGCCCATTGGAACTGCAGGCTCATGAAAACGTTACATTGTGTCTCCATCCACTTTGTTCACCAAATCTGGTGCTGTGAGACTTCCGACTCTCTCCCAAGTCAAAAGGGCTATGAAAGGTAAACATTTTGAACCAATTCACGACATCAAAGCAGCCACAATAAAGACAGAAAAGAGGACTCCAGAACTGCTTCAGAAAGTGGCAAGAATAGTGGGATAAGGACGTCTGAAGCAAAGGGGAGTATTTTGAGGAGAATTAGCGGTAGTGTGTTTGTTACTATAATATATTTTTCTTTCACGCCTCATACATTTTGTCATCACAGGAAAATTGAGTAACTTCGAATTTCAACGTTCTGTAAAAGTAGCTTTTTCAGGAGTTAAAGAGGGTTGTTGTTTAGCAAACAAATGAAAATCAATTTGGAGCCCTTATTGAGGCATAACTTGCAGCAAAGTATCTGTAGGCTCTGAGAAGTTTAAACCTTCAGCAGGAGGCATCTTGTAAGGTTTGGACACTAACCTGATGTTCAAGATCTCAAAAACTGTAACGAACCGAGACACAGCAATGAAAGCAAAGAGGCTTAGGAAATACAAATCCCATTTCAGCCACCATCTCAACATGCCTGAGAAATGCCAACTGTGCCAGTTCAAAGGCAGTCCATTTGAGATACTTTTGTGTTCTGTTTTTTTAATAACAGGCATCTATTTTGCACCCCTCGCTGACAGCCTACAAGAGTTTAAGGACTACATTGAAAATCTGCCTTTAATAGATGACCCAGAAATTTTTGGAATGCATGAAAATGCCAACCTAGTTTTCCAGGTATGTTAGCTCTTGACCAAAAATACATTACTTATTTTGTCTACCTGAACTCAGAACTTCAATCAGCAGCTCTCTGGCTCTGTATGTATAATAGTATCCTTAACTAAAGAAACACTCCTTCCACCTTGCCTGCAGCAGTGGTTCCAGTTTAGCCTGGATCGTTCCCAGAGTCCCGTCACCAGCCACCCTCTCCATCTCTGGGCCTCTGCCTAACCCACAACAGAGCTACTCATAGTCAACCAGAGCACAGACTCAGACAGTAGTACCGCCTTTTCTCCTGCTTCTTCCTTCTCCCTCTCTGATGACACATTCGTCTCACGTTACACCAAGGCTCGTGGATCTATATGTGACTAGATCATGATAGTGAGCTGGAGATATAGTTCAGTGGTGTAGCGCCTGCCTGGCAAGCGCAAGACCCTGAGTTCAATTCCCAGTACCAAAAAAAAAAAAAAAAAAAAAAATTTGATCATGATAGTACAATTACAAATGTCCAAAACAGGTACATCCAAACACTGCTCAATGAAAGCATGGCTGCAATACCAGACCACAGCAACAGATTCAAAGGGTGATTAGGATTATCTTACTCCTCTATGCATGACCTGTGTACCATCACCTAAGAGCAGTCTGAGCTCTTCAGCGGACACGCGAGAGTCCCCTGTGCCCTGGGCCCTGCTTGCCCTTCCTGCTCACTACCTTGCACGCACATGGAATAAGGTGTGTCTCCAGGACTCTGCAAAGCTCTAAAGGCTGAGGACTAGGAGAGGCTAAGGAGATCATCTTTCTTTTCTATTTTGATTTTGCCCCTACAAGAGTTAGAGGGTGAAATCTCTCCAGATATGAAGAATTCCTGAAAATCAGCAGTGGAACCTCTAGAAAGACTAAGAGGCCAGTGTTCAGCTCCTACTTTCCTATTCCCATGTTTTTATACAACCGTGTTAGGGAGTCAGAGTCCTTTCCCAGAACAGTATATACAGATGCTGCAGTTGAGAAAGGCATTCTCTTTCTTCTAGAGTCATTGACTAGAACATTGTGTATCTTCAGCCATCTGTGACCTTGCTCCTGATACCTTCACCCACTCCCACCCGCCCCAAGGAAGCAGCTCCCCACAGGAAGGGTTCAGGCCCACATACAGAGAAATAGCCAAGCCTGCACAGGAGAGTGTTGGATCCATCGTGCCTGTGTAGGGAGGCAAAATCCCAGCTTTGTTGTCTTGGGTTCCAAGAGGATCTGAGGATTAAATTGACATAAGACAGATTGCCAGGATAAAAACTTACAGATTTAACCTAAGCTTTATGTGACACCAATAAGGTAACGGACATTCCTTCGAAGGGGTGGTCCAAACCAAATGCTTTTGTATTAGGCTGAACAAGAGCTGCAACTGTGGAAAAGAAACTGAGTTATGTGTGGAGGCTAAAGAATGATAAGAAGCATCTGAACACAGTCTATTCGTATGGCTTTCTCTTTGCTATGGCTCCTCATTGAAGAATGCTCCTTTCTTCTGGCATAGGGAGGACATCTTTCACATAGGAGTTTTTAATCTCCCGTCTTCAGAAAGAAGAGGGGAGATTAGGCTGTCCTTCCACTTGCTGTTTTCCAAGAAGCCTCTCTTTAGCTCAAGAGAAGCCTTATGTCAGAGGGCTTATTTTGGAGTAGCATGTTCTGCTGTCCTGCACCTGAGACACACATTAGGTTAGATAATTCAACCTCTTGTAGTCAGCATTCTTAACACAAAACATGTGCGTTAGTTCTTCCACTGCCCAGCACGTTGTACTCATAGAGATGCTTATCAGAAACAAGCAAAGGCAGAAAGGGGCAGGGAGGGCAGGGATCTGCACATCCAGAATGCACCATCTCTGCTGCTGTCGGAGGCCTAACTCCTGCATCCCCACCGTATTGCCAAAACGTCCCTTTGCAATGTGACTCTGAACAAGCTAGACGCGAAGGTAGCAAGTTGCCCTGAGTGCAGCCTTGACTATCCCCTGAAGAACAACCAGGTAACAAATCCACAGGATGAGGCTGCCGGCCCAAGCATCGAGCTCTTTCTGGACAATGAAACCAAGCCGGTGTCTTCATGGGTCACCTAGTACCTCCTGATGGTGTCCTCATGCCCGACAGTACTTCTTAGGGCCGCTTGCTGTAGGGTTCAAATCACCGCTGGCTGAGGATGTTCTGTTCCTGGAGGACTGTGCGGACCTGGCAGTGGAGGAAGCCTGCGCCCCCCCTACCCCACTGAAGATCCTCCCCTTTCCTGTGGAGGAAGGAGGGACAGGAAAAGGTGCTTCTGAGAACAAGGTTAGAGCCAGGCCAGGGCAAGAGAAGCTTCTGAGCATTACTTTCCAGCCTCTCAGATGTCTGTGTCAGAGGTGCCTCAGACATTGCCCATCCAGCCCATCCGCCACAGAAGCCCAGTGGTTTTCTTTTTATATATATAAAGGAAGAGCTATATAGCTCAGCGGCACAAGCGCCTGCCTGGCAAGCACAAGGTCCTGAGTTTGATCCCTGGTACCAAAAAAACCCAAATAAATAAATAACATAAGGAGCTAAGCTACTCTGCCAAGCTCAGAGAGCCCAACTGGAATTGCAAACAGGATCCCACTAGAGAAAGCCAATAAAATGACTGTTCGTGATGGAGTAACTTTTGTTTTCCTTATTAATCAGTGTGCATGCAGTGGGAATTAGGCACAGGCATGATTCCTGGGTGTTCATCAGTCAAGATGAATATGCTCTAGAGATCCATCGTACAGCATCGTATCTCTCGTCCACAATAATGAGCAGCACACATAAAAACTTGTTACAAGAACAGATCTCGTGTTCAGTGTTCTTCCTACAGTGAAATTGAATGTCCTTGATTCTGACAACTTCCATCACTTCTGTAGTAAGCCGTGCTGCTGCGCACTACTTTTGGAGAATTCGAGCTTTCACCGTTCTGTCTCTTATCGTCGTTACAGTACAAAGAGACCAACACCTTAATTAACACCATCCTCGAGGTTCAGCCAAGGTCATCCACCGGCGGAGAGGGGAAAAGCAACGATGAAATTGTCCAAGAACTTGTTGTGTCTATCCGGTCAAGGGTTCCAGGTAATGAATAATTCTTGGCATCTGTGTATAATGGGGACTTAAGGGATACAGTATACTCAGAGCCCTGAGTGGGAAGCATATGTTCAACCCTACTTACTGTATAAGCTTTATTTGGAGCCCTCTTCTGACATGAAGTTCTCCGTTTGTGGACTAGAAGCATTAGGTGCAAACTGGTTTATAACCCAGTGTAACTTTAACCAGACTTTGCCCTGAGCTTCCCTAAGATTCATGATTCGAAAGTCTGTAGAACTGCACTGACCAAGACAGTAGCCACTTGCCACATGTGGCTAAACTGGATTTTAAATTTATTTAAAATCCTTTTTTTTTTCAGTTGCACTAGCCATATTTCAAGAACTGCTGTATTGTACAGCACAGACGGGGAGTGCTTCCGTCATCATTTAAAGTTCTACTACTTAGTCCTTTCATCACTTTTCCCTGTCCAGGCAAGGTGGCTAAATTACCTTTGTCTTGTTTTCCAGTAAGTTAAGTATCACAAGACATTTGCCTTCACACTTTTCTTAGACTGGTCCTAGGTTTAGATTTCTAGATCCGTTATTCGTGGTTCCTAGATAGGTCATAGTAAGAAAAAGAAAACTGAGGCAGAGAAAAACCAGTGTCTGAGTGCTTCCTATACTCTTAAAGGCCTCAGACAAAGGAATCAGGTGACCTCAGAAGTTAGTTATCTTCCTACAGTAAGGGGAAGCCCTCAAAAAAATCTCCTTGGGTAGGGAATTCTGTTGATGTTGAGGAAAATTAAGGCAATTCTTTTAGTAAGCAGATTCTAATCAGTAAGTATAACATGGAGGGCTGGGTGGAAGATGGATGGATGCATGCATGCATGCATGCATGCATGCATGCATGCATGTACAGATCAGATGCATATACAGATCATGAACTTGTCCTTTTAACCCTGAGGAGATGTAGCCCTAAAGAGACTACAGTCACAGCTGCTTAATTTAGAGGTACAGATTCTCAAAGAACAAAGCCTCTAACACCAAGCTAAAGATAATAAAACAAAGTCTAATAAACCACTGAGTAACACACACATGATGACACAGAAGAAGGCATAAAGTACATAAGAAGAGTTATCACACCAAATTGAAGAGCACCAACTCCTAAAAATCCAGCACTGGAAAGTGCCAGGAACAGCTTTTAGAGTCCCAGCTGGGAAGGGTGCAGGCAGAGCAACCTCCCCACAAATGAGACTCCCAAGTCCCCTTGCCAGTGATAGCACTTGAGACAAAAGCAATAGTGTCTTAACTGTGTGCATGACCAGGGATAGTTTGCAGCCAACCACCAGAGCTGGCCAAGACCCCAAGGTTGCAAACAGCTGCACTATCTAAATAGGTGTTTCAGGGAAAAAAGACCCTTGGGCCACACTCAGGGCATCCTGCTCACATCAAGATGTTCTGCCAGACATCTGATGATCATTAGAACAAGGTCACAACACTGCTATGAACAAGAAAGGTCTTTCTACATTTCATTTCAACCCTTCAGGAGGTTTTTCTGGCCATGCTTCATAAAGTTTACCCTTTTACTCTGAAATGATAAGCAGGCCATTTGCTGAGCCTGAGGGACAGAGATACAAGTGGTCCAACAAAAGAACTGAAGGTTTAGAACGGCCCTGATGGTATGGTAGCAGGGAAGACCAGACAGGTATAACCCCAGCTCTGTGGATCCAAGAGATTGGAGTAGTCCACACTGCTGAGTGATTTTCCTCCAACAGCCACATTGTGAATGGTAAAAGGATTTTATTCACATATTTTGGAGCCAATTATTTGCTCCCACTTTCTTCAGATACTCCTGGAAAATATAGTTCTTTTTTATAGTTCACACAGTTCTTTGAGTCACCCTTGGGTGGATTACAAGGAGAAAGAAGAGCTAAATTTTCTGTCTGGTTTGAACCATGGGCCTACTTAATAATTCAGCCGGTTCCTTTGAGCAATGCTTAGTAATATGGGTAAATGCTCAACGCATCTCCTAGTCTCTCACCAACCCCTGCTCTCCTAAAGGCAATGCAGGTGTGCAGGGAAAGGCGAAGCTTGCACACCAGCATGCTAGAGGAACAGTCAGGGCCCCTGGACCCCTTGGTCTCTGCAACATCCCTTGTCTGTCAGGTAGCCACATTGCCCTGCCACCATTTGCCACCAAAGTCTTCAGTGCTGTGCCTCCCATTCAGCCAAAACTAGGTGCACCTTCCTGTGCCCGCTTGCCAGGCCTCCTCAGCCACTGCAGACTTCCAGACTCTTCTCAGATTTGCAAACACCACTAAATCACACCGACTTTCCACTTTGTCCTCTTCCCTCACAGCCCCTCTGCTCCCACCCTAGTCATCGAGAAGGAAAGGGAGCAGGCTCCTCTTCTCCCATTGACTTCCTCCCACCTTAACCCAACCAGTCCCTTTCTTAAGCAGTTAAGGACCTACCCACCACCGCTCAAAGTCAGAGGCCACACAGCTCAAACTGGCACAGAGATGAAAATAGCCATTGTGAGTAATGAAATGCACTGATTTCACACACACACACACACACACACACACACACACACACAGAGGCATGCACACACACATGCATGCACACACTTTTCCCTGCTACACATGAATTCAGCTAGATTTTCCTGTGATCACGTCTATATAAACCCAGGTGAATCATCAGAGAGTTCTAAATGATAGAAATGTTATCGCATGTCAAGCCCTGGGTCTCTGACTTGAGTCATGAGAGAAGATGGCTTTAGAAAGAATAAGATAAGCTCACACCAGTAGCAATTCGATAAGAATAGAAATGAGTGGTGACTGATCTGAGGAGTCAGCTGTGTGTGTTTCAGAAAAACTGATGATGGAAGGAGCTTCTGAGAGCCTTTTTGTCAAGGACCCTCAAGGACGACTGAATTCCCTGACCACCGTTCTCAGCCAGGAAGTAGACCGGTTTAACAACCTACTGAAGTTAATACATGTATGTGAGTTTGTCTCCACCACTGCTCCTGGGTAGCGAAGCTCCACAGAGAACTGTGTGATCCTGAGTGTCCTTAGAGTTTCCAGTTCCCATAGAACACCATTTCCATTCAGATATGCTAACACCCCTTTTTTTTTTTTCCGGTACCGGGGATCGAACTCAGGACCTTGCACTTGCCAGGCAAGCGCTTATGCCACTGAGCTATACCCCCGGCCCCCGCTAACACCCCTTTAAACCAGGCCTGCCTAAGAGTGAACTTACCTTCTGCTAATGAGACCAGGTTTCCTCTTTCTAATACTAAGTGAGTATGTGACCTTGCAGATCTCCAGTCTCCTCATTATCCTAACTTACACCATTAGAATTACCACTGACTCTCCAGAAACTGATCAGGGGCTTTAGTATGCAATCAGGAGTCTCCACTGGCTGCTGGTGTCTAGTTTGCATTTAATAATATAGTCTTTATAGGAGATAGTGAAAGCCAAAGTTTCTCACAGTGTGTGCCACAAAATGCCTGCCTCCAAATCCTCTGTGGTATGTGCTCTTATTTCTGGGCCCTCACTGAAGTCCCCTTTCCTGCATTCTGCCACAGATGACTCCCATGCCAGGGCTGGCTATTAGTCATTGAAAGTTCTAACAGGTTTGCCATCATGCCTTAGTCCCTGAGGACAAATTAATTACAACCCTATTTTTGGTGTGTAGTGGCACTGGGGATTGGACTTGGGGCCCTGTGCATGCCAGGGAAGCGCTGCACCATCGAGCTACATCCTGAGTCCTAAAACTCTAATTTTTTTCTTCCACTGCCTCTTGTGAAAAGAGGTGTGGGGAGGAGGGTCCAATACGCTAACCCAAGAAAGAACAAATGGGTAATGAGCCTTATTTCATCCATGCACTGCCTGTCTCTAAGACTATGTGCACACAGTCCTAGGCTTTATTTTGGTGTTAACCAACAAAAACTTTGCCTCTAACATCTTCCTGTTATGTTTTTGCAATATATGGAAGCTTTCATATAACTAGAACCCAGAAGGGCCATCACTGATCTATCTGCACTGCCTTGGTCTTTAGCCGGGTGGCAAATGTCACCCTGTACTGCCAGCCCAGCACCTCCCAGGACTACTGCCTGCCTCTGCAGAGAGGAGTAGAGGATAAAGGTCATGTTTTAAGGAAGTATTTCCAATACTAGGAGACCATCTGATGCCATCTGGAAGACTGGCCTTAGCTAAGAATCTTTTCTTTCTGCTATTAAAAAGCCTGGAGGCTTTCAGAGCCCCTTGAGTAGCAATGGCCAGTGGTGTAAGGTGGTCCTCACTCCCCTCCCCAACACATCTCCAGGCCTTCTGTTCCCATATCGCTATCAGATGCATTTTTCCCTTGGCCTGAAGAGAGCTCAATAGGGGCTTTCTTCGGCCATATTCCTAGGTCTCCGTGAACATCTCCCCTGTTTGCCTTCTTTTCAACACACTGGCCTCTCATATTAACTGCCTAATCCTTCTCCTGCACCCACGTGTTACATCCTGTGGTCACACATGAAACATTCCAGGGTCTGGCCCAGCAGACAGTGTGCAGAGAGGATGGAACCCAGCTAGTGGGCCCTTCATATATGAATGTCATCTGCCCGTGATTATTATAGCTACGAAGGACACCAGTCCTTTTGTTCTTGCAGATTTCTCTAGAAACACTCAATAAAGCCATTGCTGGATTCGTAGTGATGTCAGAGGAAATGGAGAAGGTGTACAACAGCTTCCTCAACAACCAGGTTCCTTCTCTGTGGTCCAACACAGCCTACCCTTCTCTGAAGCCACTGGGATCATGGGTCAAGGACCTTATTTTGCGGACTGCATTTGTAGATGTAAGAAATTTCACTCCTCCAAGGTTTTGATGAATCTAATAGCACATCTGGCCCTCAAGTCCCTAGGAAGCTCTGACTAAGAATTATCAAGGGATCATCTGAGTCCAGAAACAGAAACTTCCAGAGCAGAATCACTTTGAAAGTCTTATGCTGGTTATGTCAGCTTTCCTAGCCAGCCCATTCTTGGGATTTTACCATAGTGCAGGGGACCCTACTGGGAAATACAGAACCTATTTCCAAACGGGTAGACGTGCCTTTGTTGCCCTCTCCTTCTCATCTGTCCTAGTACTAATTAGGTTCTGCTGTCATGCAGGGAGGTGAGGAGGAGGGGCAGGCCAGGCAGTGCAATGGGATGGTCACTAACTCAAGACCAGTTCAGAGTCTGTCTCCTGAGAGCCCTCCAAGAGGTCACTCTGACTTAGATGACACCACCAGCTCAAAATGAAGTTCCTTGTTGCAGCAGCAAATAGAAACACCAAAACATCACCCAAGACTTGGAGGCAGATTTATTTAGCTGTCAGTGGGCCTGCCTGATAGGGAATCAATCCTCAAAATGTCAGTCCTTGATCTCTGGTAGTTTAGGGCTTATATAGAGCTTGCAAGTGGGAAGTACAGAAGCAGAGTATTTGGTGGTTATTGATTGGTTACATCTGATGTCATTATTACTGATTGGCCTAAAAGAAAACCACAATATATATGTTGCATCCTAAGACAAATTCAAGCTCTGGGCAAGTATGGAGTTGTGGGAAGCAAGTGCTTAAGATAACATATGAGTCCAGTTAAATAAGGAAAATATGTACCTGGCATTGATGGAAGACAGGAAGACAGTTCTGTTCAGGGAAGTGGTCAGTTGCAGGAAATTTAACTCTAAAAAGTTAACTATTTTCCTCTTCATTGTGATATAATGTTTCTCCTTCAGTTGTGGCTCAAAAGAGGACAGCCAAAGTCCTTCTGGATCTCCGGTTTCTTCTTTCCTCAAGGATTTCTAACAGGTACTGGTGCTTTCCTTAGAAAAGTCCCAAAGGAAAGGTTGTGCTTTGCTACATACAGGGTTTCTAGGAGCTGGAGAGGTGCTAAGGGCCTGGTAGTAAAGACACTGAGTATACAGGAGTCCAAGAAAGGCCTGCTCTTCTTTGATGACTGAGGAAAAGAAGACAGAAAGAGCAGATGTCCCCCAGCAACCTAACTTCTGCCCCTTGCAGATGCCTCAAGTGTGGGCATGAACACAAGCTTGGGACTTGGTTTCTCGTGTGACCTATGCTGAAGGCCACACCTCCACTCCACCTGCACAGGCCCCAGCTCTGCGCAGCCTCCTTCTCTGTAAAATACCCCCTCCATGTCCTTCCATCAGCCTTTGAGAAATGTGGCTAGCAAGCCCCAAAGGAGCGAGGCTTTGGGGCCACAGATACTAATTGCATGCCCTTCATGTATCTCATTCTTAATCCCTAATAAACCTCCCAAGGTGGAGGGATCTGGCCCTGAAACTTCCTTTGTGCACATATAATGCACTTCAGAACCGGCCTTCTTTCCTCTTCTTCCCAGGCATGGGCAGCACTTCTACTTCTTACGGGTCCTCATCTCCCATAGCCACAGGTTTCCAGTCTCTGTGAACTCATTCCAAATAGAGTGTCAGTAGTTGGGTTTTCCTTGGAGAGGAAGTTCTCTAGTGCCAGAGCAGCCTGCACGGGAGAGGGGTGCAGCGTGTGTGGAGCAGCAATGCTGTTTGGAGGCCTAGGTTTCTGATTTTCATCCCTATAGGGACTCTTCAAAACCATGCCCGGAAATACAATTTGCCCATCGATGAGCTGAGTTTCAAGTACAATATGGTTCCCAACTACCGGGATCAAGCTGCAGTGATAGAAGCTGCCAAGACAGTGCAGTTTGGGCAAGAACTGCCCATGGACCTCGAGGTATTGTATGCCTCCCGTTAGAGTAAAGAAGTTTCTGTCCCACTGCCATTCAAGAGTTTAGCCAATCGCCCTTGCTCCACTCCACTACCAGCCTCCATTTCCAGGAGGAGGAGGGGAGCATAGTAATCACACCCCAAGATAAGCTCCCAGTTAGCAACGACTGCATGGGTGCAGCATAAATTTAGTCTGATTTACAGAAATATTTTTCCAAGCAATGCAGTTTCTTTTCTTTAGATACCTGCAGTAACGTTATCCATTTTGCAAGACAATACAGCAAAACATTAAAAACAAGGAATCAAAGGGCCTACGTTTGATTCTCCCCTGACTCTCTTAATGCTCCAACTCCATGTGCTAGAACAATTGCCAACATACATGTGCCTCGGTATTCTCATCTGTAAAATGGGGTTGATTGCACTGGCCTCAGAGCTGAGTGCAGCATGAATGAACATCAGTCAGATCATGTGACCAGCGCATGATCCGATAAATTACTAGACTACATTTGTCTATGTCAGGGAATCAGTGAGCTAACTTCACGCATTCTCTAAGTATAATGGTGTTAGATAACTATCAGGAATGTACTTGGAAGCAGTGCAGACAGCTGAATGACGTGGTTCCCTCCTCTACATTGGTACTCAGTGGGCAGCGTCAGCATCACCTGCCAACTTGGTAGAAGCGCAAATTCCCAGGCCCGATTCCAGACATGCTGGACCAGAAACTCTGGGCTGGGACTTGGAAATCTATATTTTAACAAACCCTGCAGGGAACTCTGAGCCCACTGAAGCCTGAGAACCATGGCTTCCACATATGAGCAAGTCTCACCTGGCTACAGTTTAGAATCACCCAGCGAGGTATTTAAAAATCCCACCACCAGGTCACACCATGGGATTCTCCAAGAATGGTCCCAGGCATCGCTGTTAATTTTCTAGTGTAAAATGCCCACCTCATGTTTCTAGTATACACTCAGGAATAACCTACCGGGCCTACGTGTGCTGAGATATCACAGGGCCCAGGAGCCTCTGTCCTGGAGCATCTGTCCACCCAGTGAGTTTTGTGCACATGGTTGTCTATATGTGCTGTGAGATAAAGACCTGTTCCAGATTGCTTTTGTCAAGAAAATGTTTGCTAACCAGTCAGAGTAGTTGGGGTGAGTAGCTTTTATTAAACTTTCCTTAAAATACCATGGTATATAACAACAGGAATTGCTGCTGGGTAATTCTGTCGGTATCCACCCAACTCATCATTCTGATTAGCAAAAATATGCAAAGACCAGATTGACTCCATATTTATGGCTTGATCTGTGAAAGGCTATACGAGTCATGCCTCTTAGTTAACTATACTTTAAAATGACAAGAAAAAGGCATATGTCTTTAAAGACATTTGTTTTAGTATCAAAATATTCTAAAGTAAGGAAGAAATAAATTTAAAGATGTACCCCTCATTATGTTAACATCCGTCTGTGTCAGAAAAGTGTCCCAGGTCCATGCCAGAAATAGCTGAGACTGCTAGAGGACAAAACAATGCCCATGTGAAAGCCATCACCCAAGTCTTCCAGGACGCTGGCCCTGCTCTGTGCCTAGCACGCTTTCTCTACCACAGAGGATGACTGACAGGGAGAGGTTTCAAGAGACCCCGCTCCACCCCACCCATGTGATGCACTGAGCAGTGACAATACCTTACAATGACTGAAATCTCAGGGCTTCAGATAATACAGCTGGCCAATCTCTTGGTTCACCCAGCTGACATCTGCAATAGACAGCCACAGTATGTGTTCAGAGAGCTCTATTTCTGTGACAAACAGGCAGGACTATCACTACCAGCCCATTTCCCACCTTTGTGCCCTTTAGGAAAGTGCACTCCCTCTGGTGGATTCCCATCCAGATGGCTCCTGCATGTGGCTTGGCAAATGGCAAGGTGGTTTTCAGGGAAAACCTGCACAACCCTCCATAGCAGCCCCCAAATATGAAGCTCCATCCCACCCTGCTGTACCCAAGAAACAAAGTGCAGGACACCAGAAAGCAAAAACCAGGCAAAAGGAATTTATTCACTCTACAGTGTGCTACGTGTTGCTCAGACTGCTTAACCCTTTGATTGTAGGTGTGGGGCTCCAGTTACCCAAAGGTCGGGATCAGAATTAGCCACACTGGCAGTGTCTGAGGCAGGATGGCATAGGCACATCCATGGACACATCCAGACATGAGACACTGAAGAGCAGGATCCCCCTCCTCTGCTCTTCTCTCCTCCAGTATCGGATAGTCTGAAGCCTACAGTAGGCTCTTGGACATCCTGGTTGGGGTATGAAAAAAAAGTATGAGATTCAGCATCAAACTAAGAAGCAAGTACTCTACCCCTCCAAGCCTCGCGGTGTGCCCCTCTAAAATGTAATAATTGTGACTTTAGAATGGTTTTTAGAACTACTTGGCAAGGCTGTGGGACGTAACACATGGTCCACGCTGCTGCTCCTGCTCTCTCCTCTTCCTCTGACCTTTTAACTTGCGGGTGTCTTTCAGCTGCCCTCTCCTGAGGACGGCGTCCTTGTTCACGGGATGTTCATGGATGCCTCTCGGTGGGATGATGGGGAGATGGTCATAGAGGACGCACTGCCAGGACAGATGAACCCCATGCTACCTGTGGTGCATTTTGAGCCACAGCAAAACTACGAGCCAAGCCCAACACTGTACCACTCTCCGCTCTATAAAACAGGGGCTCGGGCAGGAACCCTCTCAACCACAGGTGAGGACTCTGTCGTGACGAGAACCCACACTGACCAAACAAAAGCTACAGTGGAGCCCAGGTGTACTATGGGAGTTCCTGGGCCAATTAATCATCCAAATCTGTAACTGTTGTTAATGGCATTTGTTCTGAGTATAGGTTGATATTATAGCAAATGCTTGTTTCTGTCATGAGGAGGTTAATACCCAAATTCAAAGTGTCCTCAATAAAACTAATATAATTTTGATGCGCTTTATTATTCTGACCCTCATATGCAATAAAGAATAGAAAAAAATATTTTTAAAGAAAATAAAGCAGGAGAGTCTAACAAATACCAAAATATTGAAACTAAAATGATGTTATACTGGTGTAAGATTCAACAAATGGATCTGATACAGCACAGAGAACACAGAAATACCCCGTGCCCTGTGGGAATTTGATATAATGCCAGTGTCATTTAAAATTGACCAGCAATGGGCCAGGCATGGTGGTGCATGCCGATAATCCCAGCACTCGGAAGGCTGAGACAGGAGGATCGTTGTGAGTTTGAGGTCAGTCTGGGCTACAAAGTGAGCTCAAGGCCAGCCTGAATTGCATAGTGAGGCCCTGTCTCAAACAGACAAAAAAGATTAAAAATTTAAAACTTAAAAATAAAATAAAATTGACTAGGAATGGAGGAATTATTCCACAAATGATGCTACTAAACTAAATCCTTATCTATACTACATGAAGAAATTAAATGGCAGGTGGATTCTATAGACTTAATCATCAGTAAATTTTAAAATAATTAGCTTAAAAAATAAAATAAAATAATTAGCTTAACAATGTGCTATTATGTAATAATCACTGATGGCTGCTTCTATCCTCCCCCAAAGAATTAGACACAATACGTCTCCTGATGGAGATATACACTAGATATGAAATATCTTTGCCAAAAAACTCGGGCTTGTGTGGGATCACGTTTAAATTTAAACATTCCTTTAAATAGGGGTAGAGGAATGTGTTCAAAATCACCAGAGATGCAGAGCCGCCCGTGGTAGCACATGCCTGTAATCCCAGCACTCAGGAGGCTAAGGCAGGAGAATCGCTGTGAGCTGAAGGCCAGCCTGGGCTATGTACTGGGTTCGAGGCCAGCCCACACTACACAGTAAGACCTTGTCTCCAAAACCAAAAGCACCCACAAAATAGATAAAATCACAAAGATGCCGTCAACAAAATACAGACTGGGAAACTTCATAGGAACGATAACCTCATTGCTTCAACAAATATATGGGATGGCAAAAGAGGCAGAGGAGGAATCTACCAATTGAAAGATATTTAAGAGACACATCATGGTTGCAAGATACAAACCTCATTTGAATCCTGACTCAAACAAACTCTTAATTGTATGTATATGATATGTATACTATTTTTATATGTGTATGTATATGCACAGTGCACACTCACACTAATTAAGGAAGGTTGAACAATGACGTTTCTGTTATTAAGGCGTTTGTAGTATTTATGCTATTCTATGATAGTGGTACTACCTTACGTTTTAGGAGTCATGGTTTAGAGACGCATACTGTAATATTACGTGTTGCCAAGTAGATGCTAAAAATAATACAGGAAAAGCATAGAAAAGCATGGATGATAAGGTTGGGGCAAAAGCTTAAATTGTGTCTGTGACCTTTGGACTGTTTCATTAAAAGAAAAACATTCAAATGTTAACAGCAAGTCTGGATCCTAGATCACTGCATTCTTAAAATTTCTCAGTACACTTTTAAGTTGAAAATTACAGAAACATGATGCTTTTTAAAATTAATTAAACTGATGCATGTCCAAGTCTCTTGTTGGTTGCATCGGTGTAAATTTAATGAGAGTAGGAAGTTTTCACATTATTACAAGTTCTCAGAGGCCTGAATTATTCTCAGGTGGAAAACATGGTCCCTCACTGATTTAAAAGAAAAAAAAATTTTTTTTGAAAAAAAGCAATACACATGCATATCCCAAAGTAAATGTTCTTTTGCTGAACTATAGCCGCACCCAGCTGGGGGCTAGTCCAGCGAGGACTAGTGCCACGTCTTGGTCCTTTCTAAAGCCAGCAAGCTTTTCTTTGGCCTGGTTTGGCAGTTGTAAAGCCCCCAAGGGTCTGAGATACCGTATACCAAGCACCAGTGGCCTTTCTATGCCAGATATACTGTCTTTTATTTTCGGGCCTTGTCACACCTGCATGCAGCTACCCACAGCTCCCTTTCCCTGTCACAGTAGCAGCCCACCTTTAACTCCTGTAACCATGATCCACAGGCACAGCATCCTTATGCTTGCTTTAACCACCGTTTTGCAGCCACTATAGCATAGGACCTCTGATACTGGCCTTCAGGACTTCTTTTCAAGTGGTCACATGATAAGCAAGCCATACAAACCCCAATCCCAGCCGGCTACCTCTTGAGGACAGTTACTGTCTGACCTCTGAGTCATCTCAGCCCTGTACATCGAGCCCCTCACGAAGCAGCGGTGAGACGCAGAGACTGAGAGTTACAGCACAATTCTGTCATTGTCAGCTCACTCTTGGCAGCTCCACCATTTCTGGCCGAGAATGAGTTAACTGTTTAAATGAGAAGCACTGCCTGTAGAGATGCTGTTTATGGCCCACATACTTTCCCAGATCTAGAGGAGGCTTCATGCAGTCCCCAGCACTGACTGCTTGAAGAGGGTGTGTGCTTTGAGCAGACCTCATGGGAAGCCTGAAAAAGGGGGAAAGAAGATTGCAGGAAGGTGCTTATCTCAGGTCCTTCCCAAGCATGGGCTAAATTCCAAGGCTCCAAACATCAGTAAGTCCACATAAATTGTCTAGGCTTGCAGACCAGGACTCCTTGCCCTTGAACTTGGCCTGTCACTCAAGCCTCTGCCAAGGAACCAGGCAGGGCAAACGCAGAGAGATGGAGGTGTAGGTGTTCTCTGCATGGGACGCCACTGCCTTCTGTGGAAGCGTGCATGGAGGCTCTTGTGAAGGCAGGGTTAGAAGTAGCAAAGCCAGGGGCCCGGGTGCTTACAGCAGCAGGACAGAGCAAGGAAGGATGGAGGGATGGATGGGTGGACAAATGAAGGATGCCCAACCTACAGATGCATGCCTGAGTTTCCCTGAGAACTCAGGCTTGAATCCTAGTTCATCACTCCTGAGTCAGACTACAGAAAACTGGAAGCACAGTTTATCGGTAACACCAAGTCTAAGCTGGATAGATACGAAAGGACCATTGGTTCAAAATTCTTCATTTTTTAAAGCGTAAGATTGGAACGTGTAGAGGACTATTTGCCATGTCTTTACAGGCAGTCTTTAGAGGGGTCTTAATTCTCAGTATCTTGTCTCTCTGCATCAGAGGTTATTCTTTAACTAACAATGTTTTTTCCCTGTATCCTTACTTAATTAGGCCACTCAACCAACTTCGTGGTGACCGTCCTCTTACCATCTAAGCGGTCCAAAGACTACTGGATTGCCAAGGGGTCTGCTCTGCTCTGCCAGCTAAATGAGTGAAAAGGGGTCACCTCAGCCCAGAGCTCCTGCCTGATTTGGGGGTGGGGGCGGGGCTGACTAATGTCTACGTCAGCTAATAGGGCTACATCTGCTTTGACATAAGGACAGTAAGGGTGGTTATGTCTCTTGTGACCCAAAATAAAGTGTTTGAGCTGTCTTCTGTGAGTAATGCAAGCTCTGACATAGAGGCAGCGGGTTCTGCATCCATATATTAGACCCCCTCCCCTACCTTGTGCAAGTCAGGTGGCTCTCATCAATAACCTGCCGGGCCTCCTGGGGACAGTCAGGACTTACCCTGTCACCCACAGGCTCCCTTCCTTGTTACACGTGCGCCAAAGCCCCCATGTGACTGTTAATCGTGATGTATCAAATTTGAATACAGTTCTGGGTGTGTCTGGGGATTTCGACATGTAGGCCAGCAACCCAAGGGGAAAAGACCCACCCCATCTTGGGTGGTCCCAACAAATAGGCGTGGAGCCTGGGGAGAATGAAAAGGGAAAGGGAAAAGCATGTCCATTTTGGGAGAGCCCTGGTCTTCACCTTCACCTTTGGACACTGATGTCCAGTGTCTTCAGCCTCCCTGTGCAGACTTGCACCAGCAACTCTGCAAGGAACCTCCAGGCTTTAGGTCTTGGGCTGGTGCTGCGTCCTTGATCCTTCTTGTTCTCCAGCTTCTGTCTTAAGCTGAGCAGTGACTGAATCCTCTGGCTCTCAAGAGCAGACGGCCAGGGCTGGGGATATAGCTCAGTGGAATAAGCGCTTGCCTAGCAAGCGCAGGGTCCTGAGTTCGATCCCCAGTACCGCCAAAAAAAAAAAAAAAAGGAGTAAGAGCAGACGGCCACTGTAGACTCCCACCTCTGACCCTGTAAGCCTGCCTAACAAATCCCCACACATAAGTATATATATATATATATTTTTTGTTTTTTTTTTCCTGTTGGTTCTGTTCCTCTAGAGAACCCTAATACACCCAGCAAGCACTTAGGCCACATGGCCCCCAAGTGCTTCTGCTTCTAGACCAGATCTAGGCTGCTGGAGCCCAAGGTGTAGGAGGCAGACACAGTGATCATAGCTGGTAGGAAAAAGCAGGCTAAGGAGGTCTTCAGCATAAATGCCAGATACTCAGTCTCGGGAGCTACCGTGCAAGCCTTGGGAGAGTCTGTTTCCATAACAGTGTGTGCTGGTTCTGCCCTAGGGAAGAAGAATTTTCTCCTTTTATTTTATAAATCTGTGTGAAGACGATGTGAAAAGTTGTTAGGCCATTGCCAGTATGAAGCAGCCACTGCAACAAACCATTTTGCATCGGTCCTGCTAACAAGAGTCTATTCGCCTCGCTGGCCATAATATAACCCAAGAAAACAAGGAACCGCCCAGTGAGGATGTGAGCCACTGGGGAAGGCCACACTAGTCTCTTACCGAGAGCCGCAGGAACAGGGTCGACTGCAGTGCTCCTCCTTTCCCATTTTAGCTCTGCCTTCCCGCCTTTCCCTCCGTACCTGTCAAAGAATTCCCAGAGAAGCAGGGAGCACTGCTTCTGCCAGTGAGAGTTCAGTGCACAAGTCAGAAACTACTCTCGATGTTTCAAGCAGAAATCGGTGCTAGCAGAGGCACAGGAATGGCCGCAGCTATGGAAACCAGAGGATCAACATCAGGCACCACAGCAGCCGTAATCCAAGATTCAGAAAGCTTCAGTGAACTGCCAACCTCCTACCCACCCCACACCTGGGAAGCAGGCAACTGGAAGGTGGGGTGCAGAGCCTAGCTGCCCCACAAACTCCTGTCTGCCACGGCCGCAGGTAACTGGCCACGCTGCTGAAGTAAAAGGTGCATTGTGCATGTCTGTACCCGGTGCTCACTAAGTGTGTCTCACAGAGGAGAATCTAATCACAGCGGCAAGGACGACTGGGATGGGGGGGGGGGCGTTCTCCTACCCCTGAAGTCACAGGGAGATAGAAAACAGTGGGTGCTAGTGCCATCACACTAGACTCAGTAAGACCACTAGAGACCTCCACACTAGAGACCTAAGACCACTAGAGACCTCCACAGTAGACTTAGTAAGACCACAAGAGACCTCCACAGTAGACTTAGTAAGACCACTAGAGACCTCCACACTAGACTCAGTAAGACCACTAAGGCCCCAGAAATCAGAGGATGAACCCACAACAAGACCACTAGAGACCGTCACACTAGACTCAGTAAGACCACTAGAGACCTCCAAGCTAGACTTAATAAGACCACTAGAGACCTCCACACTAGACTCAGTAAGATCACTAGAGACCTAAGACCACTAGATACCTCCAAGCTAGACTCAGTAAGATCACTACAGACCTCCACACTAGACTCAGTAAGACCACTAGGGCCCCAGAAATCAGAGGATGAGTTCACAACAAGACCACTAGAGACCATCACGCTAGACTCAGTAAGACCATAGAGACGTCTACACTAGACTCAGTGAGACCACTAGAGATCTAAGACCACTAGAGACCTCCACACTAGACTCAGTAAGACCACTAGGGCCCCAGAAATCAGAGGATGAGCTCACATCAAAGAAAAGGAAGTCAGAGCAACAAACCTATAGAGTACGCAATCAAGAATAAACTAAACTGGCCTCACCTGGGTCCTGGGTAGCCCTTAGGGGGTTTTGTTGGCTACTCAGATGCAGCCTTGGCACAGATGAGAGACTGATTTGGAAACCAGTGAGGCAGGGAGCTGGGTGGACAGGAATCAAAGCTTCCATTTCACACATAGGCAGTTCTACAATGGCTTACTTTATACAGATCCTCTAAGAGTTTATAAGACATTGCCAATAAACGTGTAAATAATAAACAACAAGACAGGAGTGGGCAGTGTGGAAATCGCTCACTCACACAACAGCTCTGACAAAGTCTACCCATTCCTCTAATCTCCAGCACGTTGTTGAGACACACTCACATATGACACACAGGGGAACGTGCCTGTCAGACCATGAGGAGCACCTTACTCACCAGGCCTTGAACAGGGATGCACAGAACACGTGGCCAGCTGAGTGCCCTGCACCCAGAAAAGAAGCAAACAGGTGCAGAGCAGGAAGAAGAAGCAGGTCTGGGCCCAGGAGGGAGCAAGTGATTGTGTGCAGGGGGTGTTTGCAAGAGTTATTTGTCCCGTACATACACATCCTGAAAAACATCTGCAGAAAAAGGTATTTATAGTTATTTTTATACAACTCATTTACAATTCATTATTTTCATACAATTCATTATGTTACAAAACTATACACTTCTGCCCAACACCACTGGATAACCAGAGTCATTCCTCAGGAAGAGAAGACTCACCAATGGGTTTCTTCTTCAGAAGTCACTTCTCCTGGGCTGAGCATATCAAGGGAAAGCCAGAGTGGAGTACAGGAAGTACCACCTTTCAAGTTCAAAAGGGTCAGGATCTTAGCCTGGTTTCTCTGATCTTTACAGTAGGGGGATCTGCGTTTGGAAAACCAGTAGCATCACCCAGAACACAGGAGTCCAGAGAGACAAGCAGGCACTGCTGACCACCATCTGGCTGTGCTGAGAATGTCTATGGTGAAGAAGCCACAACTCGGCAGAGATAGGCCTGTTCAGGACAGGGCCCTGGAGCTGTGGGAGCACAGCACTAGGAAGCAAAGAGAAAGTCTTAAGGCCCAACAGAAGCCACTGCACATTCCAAGGCCCCCAAATGCCCACAGCTTCATCTCTCCATCTTTAAGGACACAAATGGGTATTAATACACTAATAGGCTTCCTGTACCTTTGGCCCTCTTTGGTCTCTGGTTATTGCTACTGAACTTTATTAGGAAAGAGAGAAGACATGAGACTAGCAGATTCGATTCTTGGCTCTTAGTGTAACAAGGTCCAACTCAGAGTTTACTAGTCATTAGCCTCTGGGCAATCTGAAGCAAAGACCCTCCTCTCCCTCCTCTCTGGCCACCATGGAGCACAGCCAGCTCATGAGGATTCCTCCTTGGGCCTCTGCCTCCCTCACTGGGAATCAGCTCAGGTCTGTGAATGCCAGGCAGGCATGCCAGGTCACAGGATACAGAAGGGCCCGCGTCCTCCAGCTCACTTGATCCTTTCAGCTCAGTTCAAGTATAAAGTGCCCAACCCCATGGCCACCTTAAAGGGAAATGGCCCAGGTTGCAAAAGTACTGAACATGTCAATTTATTATTCCACTGATGAACGATGCTTGAGGCGCCCTCCCAGGAGCTGTTCCTAGTCTCCTAGTGCCGGCTTCTATGCAATTAAAAATGCAAAGCACAAATCTTTCCACGGCTCCTACTTTCCTAAGCATGAGGCTCTCAGTCACTGCCCTCCCTGCTCACGTCTCTGGACCACCTCACTCCACTGTTCCTTCACTTCCCAGGCTCCAGCCAGAATTGCTTTAACCTAGTTTAACGCGATCATTCCCTCCAAACCAGCCCTCGACACTGTGCGGGGGGCCCCAGCTCCTCCTCGTCCCTGTTCAGCTGTTCCCTCGCTCATGCGCCATCTGTTAAGCAGCGGGAACTAAATCTCTGCCTTTACCGACCCAGACTCATAAGGCTCCACTCATCCGGCTCTATTCTGTCTTCTGCTTAGTGTCAGCCAAAAGGACGCTCGCTCCCACCCACAGAGACGCGATACACACAGGCACACACACGCACGGCACCTATACCTCTCTTATAGAGTACGCAAAATCTGGCTTCCTCACCAGACCGTGAACTCCATGAAGATAGGGCTACTGTCCTGGCTGACCCCACAGATGCAGTACACAGTACCGTGCCAGACGCACAGGAGGAATTCGGTAAGCTTGGATTATATTCAACTAGATCCTAGATCCTAGCCTCTTGATGTAGCTCCTCCAGTGGTCTTGAGCCCTGCAGACCCAGGATCTTCCATGCACTGTTTGTCCATGCTGTGGCCCCCTTTGAGAGCACACATTCTGTGCTCCCCACCTTCTGGTAAATACATCCATTCCTAGAGAGTTCTGCAAAGCTCTACAAAGCTGTGAAATTCTGCCAGCTGTGTAGTGGAGAAGAGGCTGGGAAATGAAGTTCTTTGCAACCTTCATTCCTGCCTCATTCTACTTTTGAGAGACCCATCCACACTCCCACATTTGCTCTTTAATCAATATAAACATGTGGCTTTTGCTCCAGCTTGAAGCAACTACAGTATATTAAATCTAGATTTCTCTCTGCCACGTGGACAGAGGACAAGTGCCTGGGGAAGGGTGCTCTATGAGGCAGAGGTTTCCTGAGTCCGCTCCCCACCTACACTCCCAAGGAAAGACAAATGCAGGTCTGGATGGAGCCAACCATTTCATCTTCCTCCAGGCAGACCCACAAGTTGCTGAACTGCCAGAGACACGACTTCTTCCAAAATTTCTGCTCCTCTTCACTGGGTCAGTCGCCACTTCCAGGCAAGGAAGGGAGGCTGCTGTGAGGGTGCCATAGAAACAGCTTCCGGTTCCGAGGCCTCTACAATGGACACTTCCGGAGCAAAGATGGCAGATGGTGTGTGTTGTAAAGAGGGCCTTTCAGTCTTCCTTGTTAACAGGAGCAGATGGTGGAAGCATTTGGGGAGGATCACACAGCTTGACTCCCTCACAGCTCTTACACCCCAGGACTTCAAGAAAGCCAGATAACCTGAAAGTGCAAGCCTGCCAAGTAGAACAATAGTTACCTGGTTCTCAAAGCTACTTAGGGAATTGGTCACTTTCACCCCTCTGTTTCTCCCTCACATACCTCCACCGTATTCTCCCCAAATCCCCTAGCTTTGGGGAGAAATATCCAAGATTCTTTTTAAACTCAATATAGTTATTACACTTCCGCAACAAAAGATCAGCACTCTCTACAAAGTCACTGACAGTTATAACATTTAAAGAAGAGTGAGAAATGTTTAGATGTCGTGTGCTTTGAAAAAAAATTTAAGTGGATTTTAACTGTGATATTTCTTCTGTACCCTTTCAGGACGCCTCAGGAAGAGGTTCTCGGGTGGTTACTAGCCTCTCCATCCCCAGATGAAGTGTTCACAGGACTGGCTTTTATCCACCTCACCCCAAGTCTGCCCTTAAACCATCTTTCCCAAAGGGAACATATGTTTTTGCAATTAATGGGAAACTCAAATTTGCTTCTAGGTCTCCCTAACCATGACTATACCATCAAAACGTCTCGTTCAGTGAAAAAATAACCCATAAGGAGGGTAAGTTTCTTCGTATGATAGAGGTTTTGTCAAGGATTTGACTGAGAGAGAGGAAAGGTGTATAAAGAGAAGAATCTAGTCACTATGGAGGTCAGTCTCATTGTCTCCTTTCTAGTAAGGAGTCTGAAACTCATCTTCTGCCTGAGGAAGCAGTGAATGTGCCATGTTTGAGGCTCCCCTGTTCCAATTAGGTGCAGGCAACCAGCACATGTAAGAACTCTTACTCTGATTCAGCCTCATTCAATCATCTGCCTGCCAGCAGCCGACCACAGTTCTGAACTACAACCTGAGAGAGCCTGACCAGCAGTCACTATTAATGATACTGTGTGAGGAAGAGAGGAAATAAAAGAAAAGGCCAAAAAGAGAAAGACCTACGCTAGGCAACTGTATAAAAGCAGGCAACTCCTCGAGTGGCAAAGGAAGAAAAAAACGCCCCTACTCTGAGCCTGAAACTGAGGCCTCCAGAAACAAAGTCACAGCTGGAAAGTTTCCAGAACCTTCTATAGTCACTGTCTCCAGAGCCCAGCATAATGCCTTGCATGTAACTGTTACACCACTTAGAGGAACCCCTTCACTGTTCCGAAAAAGAAACTGGGGCCTTCAGAGGGAGAGTACTCTACCCCAGGCTCCCCAAGCTTCAGGTGGCCTCACAGAAGGTTCAGGAGAAAATGACCAGACAACAGCCCTCCGCTCAAGCACAGACTGTGTCTGTGTCATCCTTGGCCTCTGTATGCCCCAAACAGGCCCTAGAATACAGTAAGCACTCAAGAGAAGTCTGTTGCTTGCACTAAGCAAAGACATAGCCTTGCACTCACTAGAGCTGTGCTCTATGAAGCAATCAGTGTATCTCTGCAGCGGGCAAAAGCACAGCTTTCTTTTCAACTCCTAGCAGATAGATGACCTCAAACCATTAAAAAAAAAAAAAAAAAAAACCTAAGGCCACGTCTTGAGGACCAAGTTACTGGCCTCCCCTCCTCCACGGTAGGGAAGGGGAAGGTTAAGAAGAAATCAGCTTTACCCTTCTTTTTTTATTCTTTTATTTCTGAGCTTATCACTGTCCCCAAAGCCCAACATAATGCCTGGCTTGAGGCAGACAGGGACAACCCTGGCTCCCAGGAAGACTGGCTCAGCAAAAGCGAATTTCCAGAGAGTCTAGGGCGAGGGAAGAGAGAGGAGATGGCCGGGGGCGATGTGAGGTGGAGTTGAGCCCGCTGAGGAGGAGGGCACCTAGAGATGGGGCACCACGGGGCACACAGGATGACAGCCCCTTTATCAGAAGGGCAGGCACAGCGCCCCAGACTACTCTCACTGCAGCGGAGGCCTCTGCCAGTGACCGCATCTCCCGAAGAAGCAGGAGTGAGAGGAGTGGAGGGGGCGTTGCGGGCTGAAGTGCCAACCTTCCCCGTTCACATACTGAAGCCCCATTGCCTGCCACCCCTCAAAGTGACTGCAGCTGGAGGCAGGGCCTTTACAGAGATGTGCCAGTTAAAGTGAGGCCACCAGGACAGTCCCTCATCCAATGTGACTGGCGTCTTGTAAGAGGAGGAAGAGACAGCAAGGCCATTTTCTCCCTTTTCAGGGAGAAAAATCCATTTGAAGACAGAAGATGCTATCTGCAAACCAAGGAGAGAAGCCGCTGAAGGAATGGAACCCGTGAACGCCTTCACCTTGCCCGCGGCCCCCAGGCATGGTTTGAGCCACCAGTCTGTGGCATTTGTTAGCATCCCGTGCTGATCAACACAAGCAGGAGGGAAGGACCACTCTGCCCATCAAACCTGAGCACAGGGGGCCCAGATGGGGCATATTGCTGAGGACGGGAATCTAGGCATCTCCAATTCTCCACAGAGGGGCCCATGGGCCCAGACCATGCTCTGCGTAAAAATGAGGCCCACAGCTGGGTCATCCTCTTCTGGTGCAGACTCTTTGGCTTACTCCCGGGATGCTTCAGCCTTCTGGTGTAGCTTCTTCAGCCTACATCGTAGATTCTTCAGCATTGCACTGCAAACCCATCAGCCTCCTGATACAGACTTACACAGACACGGCTGTAAGCCCCAGGCCTCGCACTGAGCTCTTCAGTCTCCAGCACGCGGATACCCTCTGCACGCTTCCTCATCCATCTCTGGCTATTTTGCTACAGGAGAGGTCACCCAAGCCTGACGAGTAGAAGCTTCCTGCGTTGGCCAGAGGAGGCCACGTGGTAGAGCAGGACAGCAGGGACTGCAATGATAAAGATGGGTGTGAGGGATCTGGCAGTGGAGAAGTCAAAGGGACAGTGAAAAATCTCATGCTAAACAGGCAGTCTATCACCACCGCCAGTGCAGCCCTCATCTGCCTCCTGCATGTGCCCTGAGCCACCTAGAGACAGAATCAGGTGCTCCAAGATCTGCTGACATGACCATTCATGGCTGAGCGCCAAGAGAACCGGGTAGACCCCAACTACTGCCCAGGGACAGAGCAGGTAACCCAAAATCCCGCCACCAGTACAGTCTGTGTCTCCTCCCTCCATGCACCCAGCACAGCCAGGAGATACTGGCTCAGAAGGCCCACAAACTGCCAGCACCAGGTTTTGTGTTTGGGCCCTCTGAGGAATGGATAAAAAAAATTGTGATATTTTTATATAATGGAATATTACTCAGCTATAAAAATAAACTCGAGGCTTTTATTTTTTTTTTATATTTTTTTTTATTTTTTATTTTTTTTATTTTAGAAACATAAAAGTACAAAAACATATTGACAAACAGACACCCATTATCATAGAAAATAGTACAATCACAACTAATCTATAGACAAGGTGATATGGTCTCAACAGTAGTTGTTGCTTTATCCATTGATATCTTCGAATTGTAGATGTATGGACCCATATACAGACATG
>PVLD010020137.1:0-34644 GCA_004027595.1 Dinomys branickii
AGGCAGTTCAGCAGGTGAAGGTCAGCTGCAAAGGCTGCTCGAATGATTCCTTCTCTTTGGGAGAATGTCCCTTAAGCTTTCTGCTGAGAGTTCCGCTTAAAAGGCTGTACAGATATTGGTTAGATACCCCCTACCTAGTGACCTGGGTGAGGTGTGTAAGACTGCTCCCCCACCCTCCCAGGGTTCCCTGCAGGTATAGTGATGGATCTCCTCCCCCACTCGGTGATCTGGTCGCGAGCGCCGATCTCACCAGTTATTGGAGTCCCTGCAGGCATGAAGGTTCCAAGGTGCCAGTCTATCTTTTGGGGCTTTGTGCGCGGCCCGCCCAATGCGCACGAAACGTGAGACCGCTGGGTGTTGCCGCCGCCAGAGAGCCGATCTCTGTCGGGAGTCGCGGGAGAGCTGCGCCGGGTCGGGTGGCGGGAGGGATCGAGCTATCTGTATTCTCGGGGCGCTAGGACCCAGCAAATCTTTCTCTCCGCTCCCGGCGGCGTTTGGGGCCCTCCGCGCGGCCCGCCCGACACGCACGAAACGTGGGATTGCCGGGCGTCTCCGCCGCTAACAAGCCGATCTGTGTCGGGAGTCGCCGGGGGGCTGCGCCAGCTCGGGAGGCGGGAGGGATCGAGCCGTCCGTGCTCTCAGGGCGCTAGGACCCAGTAAATCTTTCTCTCCGCTCCCGGCGCTTGGGGCTCTCTGCGCGGCCCGCCCGACACGCGCGAAACGTGGGATTGCCGGGCATCTCCGCCGCTAGCAAGCCGATCTCTGTCGGGAGTCGCCGGGGGGGCTGCACTGGCTCGGGAGGCGGGAGGGACCGAGGCGGCCGCACTCCCACTGCGCTTGGACCGAGCCACGCTTCTTCCCCGCGCGGATCGTCCCTGGCTCCCAGCGTCTGGGGCTTTCCCACTTCTCGCCCCGGCAGCCTGGGCCGCCCTACCACATCTCCCCCGGCATCTCAGAGAAATACGCCCAGTTTAAACTTCCCAGCTGAGGTCCTGGCATTCATGCTCGCCAAGTCTGTCTCGAACTGGTGGTGTTTATTGAGGAGGTTCGCTCCCTTGCTGCTCACCTGGTCGCCATCTTCCCCGGATCTGGTTGATTTCTTGATGATAGCCATTCTTTCTGGGATGAGGTAGAATCTCAGTGTTGTTTTAATTTGCATTCCTCAAATGACTGATTATGTTGACTATTTTCTCATGTATTTATTTACCTTTTGTATTTCTTCATCTGAGAATGTGTTCATATCATTTGCCCTTTTTTGGGTTGGGCCTTTGAATTTTGGAGGCTTGATTTTTTAAAAATTCTTTATATGTTCTAGATAGAAGTCCTTTGTCTGAGGGACAGTTGGCTAAAATTTTTTCCCAATTTGTAGTTTTCTTTTTACACTGTTGGTGATTTAACTGACATGCAAAAACTTTTCAGTAAGATGAGATCCCAGTTGTTGATTGAAGTATTTCCCATGCTGTTTGGTTTTTGTTCATGAATTCTCTGCCTACCCCTATGTCTTTGATATTTCTTCCTCCTTTCTCCTATGGTAGATTTAATGTTTCTGTTTTAATATTTAGATCCTTTATCCATTTTAACCTTAGTGTATGGTGATAGACATGGATGTAATTTTAGTCTTTGGCATGTGGAAAGCCAGTTTTTCCAGCACTATCTATTAAAGAGGCTATCTTTCTTCTGATTAATATATTTGGCCCCTTTGTCAAAGATAAGGTAGCTTAGTGTGTTTGCAGTTGTGTCTGCATCTTCTAAACTGTTCCACTGACTCCATTTTGTTTCATTTTTGCCAGTACCATGCTGATTTTATCACAGTAGCTTTGTAGTATAATTTCAAGTCAGGGACTGTGATGCCTCCCGCCTTTCCTTTATTGCCCAGGATTGCTTTTTCTGTTGTAGGTCTCTTCTGGTTCCAGATAAACTTTAGGAATGTTTTCTCTAGAGCTGTGAGGTATACTAACAGTATTTTAATTGAGATTGCATTTAGGAGGCGAATATAGATTTATATGCTGAATTAGCAGGTAAGTACTAGATTTATATAAGATTTAAGATGGGATAAAGCAAACTGGAGGTTAAAGAAACAAAGGATAACAGGAGAGAATGAATAGGACACCATAAAAGTATTGGCTATCTAAGGAAAATAAATTGCATTAGTCAAAGAAACAGAAATAATAAGGCTATACATATATAAATGCAGGGAATTGGCTGTACCATTATGGGGCCAGAGAAGTCTCACAACTTGGCATCTGCAAACTTGAGAATCAGGATGGCCAGTGGCATAATTCAGACAATATCTAAAGGCTCAAGAAGTGAGACTTTAGATATCCAAAGTCAAAAGATAGTTGGTAGAAAGACAGAGAATTCGCCATTCCCTTATTCCTTGGTTGTAGCCTTCAGTGAGTTGGAGGATTCCTGTTTCACAGTGTTGAGTGCAGATCTTCTTTACCCTCTCAGATTCAAATTGTCATCTCCTGGAAACACCCTTTAGATGTATTACTTTACCAGTTTTCTGGTCACACCTTGGCCCAGAATGTCAAATTAACACATAAAATTAGCCAGTGCATAGATCACAGATGTCTCTTGTGTGTTATAAGATGATATCTTGCAACACTGATTGGCAGTAGAAAGCATTTTGGAAGTTGTCCCTATGAAGTTGTCCATTTATTATTTTTAATATTTATTGCAGTGATAAGTTTAAACATATATGTGTATGCATACAATCTCTAGGTGACATACATATAGCACATAGCATGTCATCTAATGTTTGACTGTGTTGTGACAGAGTAAGGAAAAAATAAAACCTTAGATTTGTTCCTAAATTATCCTCTGAGTCACTGCCCAGTCAGAAAACCAGAATTTCCTTCAGGCATCCTGAACTGGGAGATAATTATAGGAAATTGGTTACAGGTGCTGGGAAAACTGGGCAGCCAAAAAGTGAGATGGTGAAGCAACAGCGCAAAGATGCTCCAACTCCGGGAGCTGGAAGGATAATGAGAAAATGGCATTCTCAGAGCTCAGAGCCTGGCCTTGTCCAGCTGGCACTAAAACCTTGGGAACACCGTCCAACAGAGGATGATAACAGGGCATGTCCATTAGGAGCTGGAGCCTTGTGGAAATTCAGCCACAACTAAGAGGCTGCCTGCAGTGGAGAAAGAATGGGCAGAATACCCTGGCTTCTTTTCTCTTCTCACCTGCAGCACCATTTAGCCAGCAGCTTGCTCCCACAGGAGCCTGGGGTACTGTACTGTGTCCACACCACCCCCTCTCCCATGCTTTAGATCGGATCAAGGGAAGGCTGACAGTGCATACTGAGTCAACAAGGAAATGACCAGATCAGCTCTTAGCAGGTGTGTTACTGAACCACAGGCTTGAGATTCATTTTCTTACTGAATGACCAAAACCAGGTCTTTACTTAGAGATCTCTCACTCCCTTTGTTTTTAAATTGTGTGCTTCCCCATTAACCTGCAAAGAAGGAGGGTCAATACTTCCATGGTGAAGAAGCTGCGATGTAGGATAGGAAGGTCCTATCTAAATCCTTGCTAACTAGGGGCACATCTATAAAGTTTTGCATTTAGCTCTCTTCTGCTAATGTTCATGAATATAGAAACTAGGAAGGGCAGTCTTTCAGTGTACTGTAAGAATGGAATCCATGAAGAAGATCAAATTATTGGTTTAGAGTTATTTTTATGCACAATCTATGCTAAGTAGGTAGACTGGTGCTATCTTTAATAAATTATGGATTCAACCTTGATTGAATCAACGTATGCATTTAGCCCAAAGCATAGATCTGCTGTGTATGTGGGAAAAGTAAGTGCCACTGGCTCCTCTGAATACTTTGCCAATGCACAGTGAGGCTCCCGCTGAGGACCAGGCGGAAGAGTGTATGGGTGGACTAGTCCACATCTGTTGTCACTTCTGGGACAAGGTTGTCGTATACGCTTATTGTGCAAAGAGCAGTGTGTAACTGGATATTACGGAAATGTTTGCTTGGCAGGCAGACCTGATAGCTCTGTCCAACTCTGAACCCGGTGTATTTCATTGACACACAGCTTAATAGTTGTTCCTATGACATTCATCAAAGATTCTGTACTCCCACACCTCTGGGTCATTGTCTTCATTTCTCTAAGGCATGTTTGCCAAATAAGCTTCAGCTCATCTCATCCCTTCTAACTTAGGGGCTTCTAAGCACAATCTGGGCATTTGCTTGTTAACATCCGCCCTACCCCATAACTTTCTAAACAGTAACTAAATGATCTCTGGGGTCTTATTTACAAGTATTTCCTGTGACATCTGCAACAGTATCATTTCCAGTAAGTCTCTCAGGATTGTTTTGTATGGTTTGTATTACCTTAATCAACTGAATTTCAAATTCACCCATATATTTTCCAATCTGTTTCATTATTTATGTGTTGGTCTTTGTTCCAAATGAAACCCTTGATGTAAGTGAATGTCCAAATCCTACTATCTAAAATGCATCCCATGTCTTTATTTAAATGCATATTCATTCCTTAATTAAGGCTGCTGAATTCCTAGGAGATAGACACCCCCTGCTCATTGCTAATGTGCTTTAGAGTGGACATGAATCATTCTAATATCGCATAAGGGAACATTTTAGTGATGTACTTACTTCACCTCCAAAGTACAGCAATCTGGTAACATGCCTGCTGCTTTACAAAGTAGAGATTTGTGTGTGCACTAAGATCAGGGCATCCATCTGCTATTTTGTATACATATGTGAAAGAAACACTATTAGTGATAAGAACGCGGACTTGAACTGTATGACTTTAGCCATATTCCCAACTGCCTTTGGCAAACATATCCACAAGTCGGCATTATCTGAAATTATCTCTTTATATTATTACCTGCATCTTACCTCTTTCAGAGGTTCTCACAAAGAATACCCCTTTGGGCGATTTAGAAAAGCCAAGCTTCAGAAAAGATTCAAGTGTTAGGGCATTGTCCGGAAGTGGCTGAGAATATGAAAGGAGGAAAACAGGAAAGAAAAACAGTAGCACATCATCTGCAGTGCTGTGTCTGTAAATCAGAGAGATGCAGTTAAAAGGAACTCATACTTGGCTTGTACTCTGCAAATGAAACTTTTATTTGGCTTAGAACCCCCATCTTCCACTTTGTATTTCTTATTGTTATTATTAATCTCTCATACTGAAGGCTTGTCTTCCTTTTAGAGCCTTGAATATTTTAAGTACTTAATAATAGGATTCTTTTTCAATAAGAGAAAGAGAGAAGAGAAAAATTGCTGGGGCAATGAACAGATACCCTCAGGGAGCAATAGCTTTATTACAGTATGTCAGAGTCATCATGAGTTGGAGGCAGGGCGGAGAATATCAGTTTCAGGAGAGAGAAAACTTGTATTTATTTTAGCAAGTTTGAGGGAAGTTGTGGAAAATTATCTCAAGAGCTACACAGCTATTATGGTAATAGCAGTTCTAGCTCTTTACATTCTGAAAGCATAAAAGGTAAAAATTTCAATATGTTAGTTCAGAAATAGATTTTCAACCCTTACATGAGAATACATAGATGAATTAATTAAGTTTACAGTGATATTTGTGCTCTCTTAAAGAATCTGCACACCAAAGATGACAGGTAAATGCTAAAATGTCTCCAAATGGGAGAAAAATCGGTCTGCTCAGCCTCCTTGTTCCTGTAGAATCACAACCTTTGCACACGCAGACACTGGATTTCCATGAGAACCCTCACTTCCTTAGTTTGCATTTTAAACACTTCTGAGCTGTCAAATATTTAATCCATCTGAGCTGAACACAGTACATATTTGGCTATGGCATCAATTTTTCAGAGACATTGTCACCAAAAAGGAGTTCTATTTTCTGGGGTCTGAACAGGCACATACTCCGGAGATACAGTCATTTTATCTCCTTCTACTTTGAACACGGCATACACTTTTGCGTTGGAGTCTTTCATCGTGTGGAAAATACGTGTAACATGGCACATTCTACCACACTGTAGAGTTTGGTATCTTTTGCCTTTGGTCAAGGAGAATTTCTTAAGAATCATCTTGCCCTCCGCTTCTTTCCTTCCTCCTGTCCTCTCCGCCCCCCTCTAACTCCCCTCTGCTCGGTCTCTTCCCTTCTTGTCTCCTTTCCTTTATCCCATCGAGCTCACCACCCCCAGACTCCCGGATCACAGCAGTGTAAACATGGCCAGATCAGATCATCTGGGACCCAAGTAGCAAAAACTGGTGGCACGCTTAAGGGATGCTTACATGGGCCTTGTGGAGAGAGTAACCCTACCTCCCCTGTCTCAGCCAGAGTGAGTTGAGAGTTGGAAGGTCAAAGAAGGACAGTTTGCAATACTAGAGCCAGCGCACAAAAAAGGAGGAAGAGATGGAAGGCTGTGGTCGGCATCTGAGGATGTCAGCTCTGTGATCAGCTTGCTTGCAGTCAAACGCAAGCTCTATTGCAGAGAAGCTGTGTGGTCCCAGGATATCATATAAGCATAGTAATAATACGTCTAATATAAGCATAGTAACAATACCTTGCAGAAAGATTCCGTATGAAAATTTCAAAAAATAAGAGGAAGACGAGACAGGAAAGGAGTGAGAGAAAGAGAGAGGGAAAGGATGAAGGAAGAAGGAAAACAAAAGAAGAACGAGGAAAATAGAAGAGAAGAAAGGGTGAGAGAGAGAGAACGCTTGCATATTTAAACGCAAAAAAAATCTACTCTGTGTGAAACTGACGAGAGATCTGACATTATCAGCGGTTTGGCAAAAAGCTGAGAGTAAATGCCTCTCTCAGTGCAATGGTTTTTGTTGGTGTTTTTAAAGGAAACATGGTAAGGAGGAGAGGAAACGGCAGGTCCTACTCCTAGAAATTTGGCTGTGCAGAGGGAGGACCTGGAAGGGTGGGTGTAGAAGAAGATGCAGAAGGTGTTGGATGGAGTAAAAGGACCTAGATGACAGTTGTCTCTGAAGAGAGATACATCTTCTTACTAAAGATGAAGGAGAAAAAGAAAAAGTCAAATTAGAGTTGAACTTCAGACTGTGATCTTTTGTGGCAAAAAAGATCACATACTAATCGAGAAGAAGTGAGACTAGAACCTGCTGGTACCTAAAAGACTCCTAACCTAGAAGTCCCAGAGGCAGGGGGCAATGAAAGGACACCTGCACCCGCAGAGGCTTGCTCTTCTCCAGCTGTGTGAGGCTACCTGTGAATAAGTGTGAAGGCATAGATGTTTAAATTGACCCAGGGTTCAAACCCAGAGGGACACTCTAGTGGGAGGACACTAGGACAGGAACACATATGGGCTGGCAAGAACGTGGAGGAAGGGAAGTGTTAGCACTATGTAGGGAAGGGAGTAAAGTGGGGAAAGGGGTAAAAGCGAGATTACTCAAGATTGTCTAGAGAAATAAGACCAATAGATTGCATGTACATGACAGGGCCATTGGTTGAATGATTTTAATTGGCTCATGCAATTCTGTAAGCTAGAGAAGCTCATAATCTGCAGAGTAGGCTCCAGTCCTAGTTCCAATGTAAAAACAGTTTGCTAGTGAGATTTCCTTCTTCCAGAGAAGTCAGTCTTGTTTTGGTTCTGAAGACCTTTTTCTCATCAGATAAGTCCCCCCACACACACATTATAAAGGGTACTTTATTTTCTTCTTTTCTGTTTAATTAATTAATGTTAAAGAGAACAATAAAAAAGAACAATAGCAAAATACCAACAACATAGACAAAAAAACAACAAAACAAAACAAAGCAAAAACAATAAAAATGATACAGGGTTTCAGGACAAAATGATAAGAATTAACAGTGGTTGTTATGTTACATATTGTTATCTTCAGTGAAGTTGCTCAGATGACCAGATGTAAGAATGCCAGGTTGATCAAACCACTAAAGAGAATAAAAAGGGGCTGGGGATATAGCTCAGTGGAATAAGCGCTTGCCTAGCAAGCGCAGGGTCCTGAGTTCGATCCCCAGTATGGCAAAAAAAAAAAAAAAAGAGAATAAAAAATAAAAAGAAACTAAAAAATTAGAAATAATATAGAGTTTCACTAGACAAGATGATAGGAATTCACCAGTGCTTGTTACATTGAATATTGTTGTCTTCAAATTGATTGTTCAGATTACCAGATATAAATATGAAAAATTGGTCAAAAAGAAAAAATATTAGGCATTCACTCTTCTTTTCAATAAACCATTAGACATCAGCAGTACAGTTATCCCAGCTATCCATATATACATTTATATGTACATCCCTTCCTCCTTTCTTTCTTTTTCTTCTTTCCCTCATCCCAGTTGTTCCTTCCTTTCAGTAATTAATTTTGTCTGTTGACTTAAGGTTAATCTCATTCATCTAAAATAAGGTTAAAGGAAACCACTAGAATATCATTTGACTAAATGTCTGAAGATCATGATTTTGCCAGGTTGACACATAAATTAACCAATCACAAAGACAGAGATATCAAAGATAGAGGGTTAGTGGAGTGGAAAAGCAGCTAAGAGTGAGAGGAAGGGAACATATTGGACAGATCTAGTGGGCAGCAGTGGAAGAGTAGAATATAAGCATTTCTCATGTCAAATGTGGTGCAAGCACAGGAAATGATTAAGGTCCAAGTTGTGGGAAGGGACTTGTTGAAGAGGAGCTCTGTGAAGGTCATGTAGGTCCATGGTGTTTTATGGCTCATCCACACACTGATCCTGAAGCTCAGAGTTGCTGAAAAGATTGCAGTGAGTGTGAGGAAGTGACTGTAGTTGGAGGGAGGACCCCAGCCTGCAGGAGCAGACCCTGCTGTAACCAGCATTCATGCAAAAGGAGGGATATGTTTTCTTTCTCATTTTTTCTTTTGTTGGTTTATTTTCATGAGGACAAAAGAAAATGATCTATAATCCACAGAAGATCTACTATAATGCCTACTGACTCCATGGAAATATAGCTGGTGGGAAAAATAAGCAAATTGCATTTTGGGTCTCCAAGCATGAATTTATATTTCAGAGTGAGATGGATTCACTATGCTTGTGGCACCATGCAAAGCTTCTACATGCGTTGTCTTGTTATTTCCATTTTGTAGAAGACAAACTGAAGTTTCCATGGTTATGCACCGCTCATGATTATGAGCAAGGGCCCAGCAGAGTCTGGTTTAAAAATCTACATTGCCCAAATGTAGAATGCAAACTCTCGATGATCATTTGGTGATGATATTGGAGAGTCTTATAATTAAAATTCAGTGAGGGCCCAACATGGTGGAGAAATCTTGTTGGGAGGACAGGGACAGGGTAGTGGAAGAATAGGCAAGGGCTATGGAAGTTTGGGGTCTGGAAAAGGATGGATCGCCTGAGTGGGCAAGAGGAAGAGACTGGGGTGGGGCCACTGCTCTCACCATCAGCTGTGGCTCTTCTGTGTATAAGGTGTCGCTCAGTCCCAACCTCATCAGATCCCTGCTCCCAATAGATTAACCACAGCTCCCATACCTTACTTCATCTTACCAGTTAGATGTGAGTGTCCCAACTCTCACCCTACACTTTCCTCTGTTTTTAACAATTCAATTTGTAAGATTTATTTTCTCACTTAAACTTGCTTTGGGATTTGGAGTCGGTGTTGGTTTTACTTGTGGTCTTTTTCTCCTTCTGAATTTAGCCCAGTCAGTTTCAAAACAGACCAATTTCGCCTTGTTATTATCCATCTACGTTGTACACTGCAGCCAGAAGTCCTTCCCTAATTACTCAAAAACTGTTTGATTGCTCATCTGAGACACAGCTATTAATCATGCCTTTCCTCCCCATGGGGCTGCTGGGTACCCAAGCTGTGACACTGTCTTTGGAGCAGCTTCCCATTTTCTACCTCTGATTTAGTAGTTACGTGTGCACGTCACTCTCAATCACCACTGACCGATTTTAGCTGGTTCTGAGCAGGACAATGGTTCTCATCTTTTCTCTAAATAGTTTTGCAGTTACGTAATATTCTGGCTTCCTGTTCTGTACTTGAGTTAATGGTATGTGAAGGATTTCTCCATGCTTAGGTTCGGACTTTAAAATGATATGCTGAAATTATAGATATTGGTATGCATTTGGATGACCTTAGGGCATGAAGTCCTTGACTAGAAGTCTATTTGTCTGCCTAGTTTAAGGACATTCACTCACACGCTTGATGCAGAAACTCAGAATTGTTTAGTGAGTGCTCCGTACATTTTCTGGGAAATCTACTTTATCAAATGAAACTCATGTGTACTGCAGCATCTCAAGGCCTTATGAGTCCATTATATAATGTCGAAAAACGTGTTCAAGATGGTCCTAGGCATTTAGGATTAGATGACACACACTCTAAGTTATTTTGAATGATGTAACATTTAAAGGGTTTATTGAACCTAACATAGATATCATATAAGATTGAGGACGGTGACAGGTATCTATGGTTGTCAAAGGAATCCTACTGTTTCTGATACAGGATAAGGACTGTAGGTGTTGATGAACTCTAGGCCTCATTATCACATAATTAGTCTCAATATTTTTCATGAACAAACACTGGAAACTAAATTTCTATGCTTTCCTTCCACTGCCGACATTACTTATAAATCAGCTGTTAGACTTCACAGTGCAGCAATGAGTGCATTTTGTATTCTATATCTTGTTGTTTTTCCCATATTTTTTAGTGCTCTCAATTATGTGAGTAGCCTCAGCAAAGTGTAGCAATAAGATGATGAAGAGATAGCTTTGAATGTGATTAGGGTAATTTTTTTTTCTTGAAAGCATGCATCAACCACTTACTTCTAAGTAGATTCTATTTCTTTGTAGCTGAAGAGCTGAGTTCTTACTATCATCAGCCTTGCTCAGAACAGAACGCTGTGTACTTGAACCACCCATAAATATTTGAAGAATGGGATGATGTTAGCAGTTACCAAGGATGGAGCCAGCGTGTTCTCAGGAAGTCAAATATAGAGGATGTTTCTTCCACACCACAAGCATCAATATGGGTACCTTATGAATGCTAAGGAAAAAATTACGGCCCGTCATGCACTTGCTTGCTTTCTTTGAAGTTAAATGTCTATCACCTTACCATTGATCATCCCTGGACTTTATCTCCTTTTATTTTCATGGTGCCCTGTAACTTTCCTGAGTTTTTATTTGTCCTTTTTTTCTATTCTTGTGTTATTATTTACCTATAATTATTTTTTCAAAAGGGTGTTTTCAGGAAGTTATCCACATTTTCACAGTATTTCCCCCCAAATATGTTTCATCTGAATTTTAAAGCTTAACAATTCTAGTTTGTATCTGCATTTGTCTGTTTTGGTGAATTGGCATTCTCCAAAACACAGCAGCCCTTGGATAGAGGCTATGCCTTTAAAGCGAGTCTTCCAAGCTAGTATTTGAACCATGATACACCAGCCTCAAAGTCCCCCTACTTTCCTAAGTGTATTCACATGAGAAACTCAGAGATGCTCAGTCCTTCCCATGGTAAGCAGCAATGGTAATTTTGAAGTTGTGCTAGTGGAAGGAGAATGCCAGGGGCCAGTGATATGTGAGAAACAGGGTGGAAAGGAGTCCATTCTCTTACTGGAGAATGTCAAGGGCTCTATTTCTGCTTCCTTCAAGAAACTATTGCCTTTGTCTGGATTTCATATTAACACGTTGATATTAACATGTGGCTTATGTCTGCATGTTCTCCTCATTTGTGTAATCACTGTGATAAAGACAAGGGGAAGATCATGGGTAAGGCACACTACCAGTTATTGAAACAAAAGGAATGGGGATGCATATATATTTGCATCTTTGCTTATACCTTTGAAGTGCAGTGGTACCTTGGAAGGTATAAGGTACCTGGGGGACATGATGAATGAACTGTTTTGGCTGGAAAAGGCAACCAGTTGTGAGGCAATCCACGCCGACAAATTCCACTTGTGCACTGAGTACCAAAGAAAGAATGAGTGCTGGGATAAAATTGTCACATCAAAATGGGTCCAGTACCAAGTCGGATGAGTGTCAAAGTGGTCGGGTACCAACCTATGACTGTAATTGGGAGGAGAACGAAGAAAAAAATACAGAACATTTACTTCTGATACAGGAGAGAGGTAGAACATGGATAGAAGTGGGGCTTTTCTGAATATCAATATTTTAGGCTTGATTATCTCTGATTTCAAACTCGTACACAAAAATTAAGCAAAATGAAAAAGTCAGTATCTAAAGATCCAAAGTAAAATGAAACAACTCTATTAAACTGAAGACATACATGCTCAGAAAAGGTTTCAAATGACTTAAGACAATTGTGTGTATATCCTTAAGATCCCATTGCCCCCCCAAAATCTTCAACTTCTCTGAATAATCATATATTGTTAGTGATAGCGGTTTTTAACATATTTTATTATGACCCTTAAACTCCTTCAGATAAAGCAGTTATGTGATTACTTAAACATAATTAGAGATAATAATTTTTAGTATAAGAGAGAGAATGAAATCTAAAATTAAAGAAACGAAGTAAGTACTCTGCAATCCTGAATTTGAATTGGGTGTGTCAGTATAAGCTTTGTGAATGTATTTTCTCTTTAGGAAAACAGAGCTATTTTCTAGTTCTTTCTATCACCAAACTAGGAACAACAATTTCCTCTAGCGCGTAGATTGATAATAACAAATACGTTTTTTTAAAAAAAGAACTTAGTACCTCTTGGTGTAAAATGTTTGAATCCAACCTGGTCCATGAAATACATCAAACAGATGTGGACTGTTTTATACCAGAATATAAGTATGCATTCAAAGACAATCGCAGTCCTGTCAAAACGACTAGGGGTCAAATTGCAAAGGACTCCATGGACCAACAAGAAAGTATAGGAACATCAATAAAAATAGTACTGGAAGAGGCTTGAAATGTCAAGTTAAGTGTTCTGGAACCCAGCACGGCGCCATTATTGTGAGGTGCTAGAGAATGGACTCACCTGAACACTGGTTCATTAAAGGAAAATCAAGCACCCGTTCTATTTTTGCTGATTAAATTCCAGCTCAGGGCAACCAAATAATTGATGAAAGGAAGTTTCTCTTTATATAAGTATCCTAGATTTTAAAAAATGAAGGTGAAGAAAGGGGTGTCAGAAGCAGAATATCACCATTTGGCAAACTCCAGTGAAATAATCTACTTCAAAAACATTGGTGATGATTAGCATTATGAAAATCGAGCCCCACAGGTATTATGAACCTATTAGCAGAAGTGTGCAAAGTGTCCACTGAAGGATTCTTGATGAACAGTCAAACCTATGTCAAATTAAGCCCAAAGACCCAGCCTAGCTACCAGTTTTTGAGAAAAATAAGAAGAGAAGAACATATCATATGGTACCATAAGGAAGTAACCAGCACATTCTGGGAAATTTTACAGGATAAATGGCTAATTTCTTAAATAGATTAAAAGAAAATAAAAGGGAACATGATCTATAAGTAAATAGAGATTTAATGAAAACAGCAGTCAAATGCACCTGGAAATTTCTGGTATCTTGACTTCAACAATATTGCATACAGAGGCATACATATGTGTGATACACTTTCAAGACGTGAATCATCTATGCAGGATGTTGAAGATATTACAGAATGATTGGAAAATAATAGGTGTTATAATGAGGTGCTTTTTATTACAAAGGCATCATTATTCTTTAAGGATATATTTTTAAAAATTAATTCATGAAATAATAATCTGTCTGGGTGAATCTAAAGTATTGGGCAAAATGATAAACTGAGAAGGGAGATGGGTGTAAGTGAAATAAAATTGGCCATGAATTAACAATCTTTGAAGCTGATGTATGTTAATATTTTCTTCTATTCTCTTTGCTTAAGGATGTTTGAAAATAAAAAAATTGCATGACCGAAATATGTGTATCCCCTTTTTTAATAGCTAGCATTCGCAGTCTGACACAGTGCAGTTTTACTTGCATCAAGTAAAGCTGACAATGGTGTGCACCTTCAGGACCATATGGAATGAAGCATGAAGATCAAAGTGAAATTGGTGGCCTCAGTCAGGGATGAAAGGGTGCTGTCCAAGTGAGGGCTTGGGTAATTTACACAGGAGCATTCTCATTGGGAGTGAGAAGGGGAGAAAAACATGAAATTGGTTGCTGCCAAGAAACAAAGGAAAGAAGGAATTTTATAGGAAGAAACATAGAAGAAATGGGGAAAGGAAGCATAGTAAGGCGAGAGATCATGTCTTTCCTCTGCATCTCCAGATCTTAGTCTAAACTACAGCGGACCCATGGGCCATGCACTTACTATGGCCATGGGGATGTGGTGACTTGATTTTTAATTGCCCACGTGTGGAGAACATGGGCTGGCAATGCAGTGACGCATACGTAAATCTCTGGTACCTACCAAGCAGTAGACGTTCTCACTCCTCTTGGAGGACATGCACGGCATGTGATTGGAGGTGGCTGTGCTAAGACATGCTTCATAATGGCAGCTAAATCATCTCATCTGCATTTGTCCAGGCTTTACAAAATAATTTCAGAAGCACACACGATGACACATTTGCCGACAAGATTTTATTTTTTTACAGTTTATCAGCATGTAGATTTATAACTCTGTTGTTTTTTCCCCTCCAAACCACTTAATAAGAGGTAAAATCAGAAAATGAAGAACCATAGGGAAAATCATCTTTCAGTACACGAGCTACGTTTGAAGCGTGTACTTGGAATTTTAAAAAATTAATCCTTTACAGTCACTATTCAGCCAGCCACAATATATTTGTAAGGAAAAAGAGCCTAAAGCATAAATACAGTGATCATATACATATGAGTTATTCTGACAGCTGGCAGGTACAACTCACAGCATATGAAAAGGCTTATACATTAGCAGTATAATTATGTCTTTAAAGATCCTTTTATCACATTATAGGGTATTTTTATAATGTATCTTTTGATTTGCGTTGGTACTTACTCCACATTTTCTTAGATTTACTGAAAACATTAAGAGTTACATAGAATATAGCTGATTTTCATTGCGTGCTACATAGTTTTCATAAACTTCTGAAAACACCTAATTATCAAATACTGATAATTGCTGTTGCTTAGGATAATTAGAAATTTTCATTGCTTTTGTTATGTCCACAATGGCCACAAATAGCACCTTGTGTATTGATTTTGGGTTACAAATACATTTTTGCTAGTAGGTAATTCACAAACACAGAATCTGTGAATGAGGGTTAGCTATAATTTTGTTTGCCTAAAAATACTACATGGGCCTCTAGCTCTGGTATACTCTTTTCACAACTTTTATAATCTATTTACAGAACTTGCCTCAGGAAAAATAGTAAAGTGATTTTTTTTTTCTCTTGGAAACTGTCTCATGTCTTGTCAGTGGTAATTTTTTAAAAATTCAATTTGTGTTCTTTGTGCTTGTGTGTTAATAAGACTAAAATTTAAAAATGCAGGCACTCCCAAAGATAAAGACCAGGTTTGCATTATTTTTTTCAGAGCCTAACTTGGTGTTGAAGATATAGTAGGTGCTAGGGAATATTCAGACATAACAGATGGATCCCTGCCATTAGCAACATACATCCCACTTCGGTACCCAGAATGCATCACCAAAAGCATTCACATCCTCGATCTTGAGATCTGTGAATATGCTTTTTTGTACCTGGAAAAAAGGAGATAAGACCGCACATAGTGTTTATGTTGCTACTCAGCTGATGGTAGAGCAGGTACAGGGCTTTGGAGTGGACAGCGGCACTTGATAAGGTGCCTTGAAAGTCAAAGAAGGTTGGAAAGAAGATTCAGAAAGAGAAGTGGCCGTGGGCTGAGATTAGATTTAAGCAGTCTGAGAACGAGATGTTCTGCTGTCGTTGGCTTTGAATATAGACAAAGGGCTATGGGTCAAGGAATTTGTGCAGCCTCGGCAACTTTTAAATGGCAAGGAAATGACCATTTCCTAGAGCCGTCCAAAGGGTGAACATCCTGATCTGAGATCTCGATCTACTTCGGTAGGACTTATGTCAGACTTGGCCTGTAGAGCCATAAAATAATCCATTTGTGTTGTTCGATGTCACAAATTTTTGGTAATTTGGTACATATCCATGCCAGAAAATTAATATACCCACCAAGTGGCATTTAGAGTCTTAATAAGTGATATTACAATTTTGAAAATCCACCTAGACTCACAGCAATGAGTATTTACATGTAAACATCAAATATTACAGTGAGGACTGAGGCTGATATTTTCAGAGAAGCTCATTACCAGTCTTGCAATTTCACTATATAATGTGGCAGCTACTCATAAAAATGATGGACTGATTTTGTAAATCCTTTGGAACCAATAGTCTATCTTGTTGTAGGCCTAAAAGAATTGATTTTATCTCACTGTCTTGTCATGTTTGCATGTGAGATAAATGGATGTTTTATGTATTTATAAATCTTATACAAAGTAATATTTCTGTATTTCTAAAAGTTTCATAACCAGGCTTTGTGATAAAATATGGTTAGATCAATTTTACAGTACTAAGAAACAGAAAATTGCCCTCTGAAACTTCAGAATTAATGTTCATGAAATAATCTGGCAATGAAGTAATGAAAATTAATGTTGTTTTAAGAACCATTAAACATAGACAAAATCTTGATTGCATTTTGTCAGCCAACATGATTTAATAGTGGTTCAGATACAGATGACTGTGTTGTTGTAGAATGAAATGAGATGATGTGAAGTACTCGTGTATGCCTAGTACGTAGGCTGTGCTCAGTAAAAGTAGAGGGATTGTCACTATTCTTGAAAATGCCATTGTTTTAAAGATTATTATTATCATTTAATTTTTGATTGACATCATATTTGTGCATATTTATGAGGCACACTGTGATGTTTTGATCCATGTATGCATTAGATAGTGATCAACTCAGGGTCATTAGCATATCACTTCAATATTTTATTTATGATTTTGTAAATGGATGTCTGTTAATATTTTTTCTTCCTTTATTCTTAAAATTAAAGAATATTTTATTTGCTGTGACCATTACATACACACCACAGGGATGTTTCTTGCTTTGCTTTCTAGACTAGGGAAAATATTTCATTTAAAATTTTTAATGTTTCTGAGACCCAGTATTATGTGAATATTTCTCAGTACTAAGTGCTTGCCAGGTTTTGCCTCAAAGTGAAGAGTTTTTGTTTTTTGTTTTACCGTCTGCTGTTACTTGAAAGGACACATAAAAGTCACCAGTAGATGTAGGGAGGTAGCAATTACTCTCCAAGTTCCTACTCTATAGATTTAGCTAAATCAGCATCTCTCGGTGTCAGCAATATTACTGAGACATTTACCCAAAGAGTTCATTACCGCACTGTTGTTCATTGTGTCCATGCTCAGGACGGCAGCAGCTGTGTGGACTGCAGGAATTCACCCTCGTAGGAAGTCAGCATTTTTCAAACATTGTTGTAATGACCAAAATTAAAAAAAATATTTTTCTTTATGCCACAAAATCCATTCTTTCCCATTGGTGGCAGTGATAAAGTGGTTATGAAATCTTTAAACACATACACTGAGTTGACTATTGATTAAATAGATTTCAAACCCATGAAAGAAGTGATATGAACTCCAAGTGCTTTTATAAACATATCAGTCAGTTTTTACAAGGTGAGATGAACGCAAAATAAGCAGAAAAACTAAGATGTCTGGAATTTATTGCGTGAATGATACTGTGTCTTATATCTTATGTGTAATAGTGTCTCACATGTAATAATATTCTTTCCCGCAACATAGCAATACATACCTCTTGATTTATTGCTTTAGCAGGTCAGGCAATGTTTCAGATATTTTATGTAATCAACATATATTTCTCATTTAAACCTAAATTAACCCAGTGCTGTTTATTGACATTTACATTCAAGAAAGTGGAAGCCAGACTTTTCCAATTCTTATGACTTGGGCAGTCTGTGATTCTCACTATAAATCTGTCCCCACGCACTCCGTCTACTTCCAGCATAGAGTCTTTCAGGTTTGCTTCATGTGATAATATTTAATGTCCTTAAAGTAATTCAAGAAAAAAACAATGGAAAGTGGTTATAAAAGAAAAAAAAGTTATAAGTATATCCCTAATTAACATTATATGTAAGTATGCTATGATAACAGAACTGTGCCTAGTGTACTATAGAATATACATATGTACAAAATTATCACTGAAGGGGAGAAAGAGAATTGATGTTGCTGGATATTAGAGAAACTCAAATGTTAGGAAATCAGTACCCAGTCACAATGAGCAGAGAAAGCTTTCTGCAGGTAAGGCGAATAATGCTCCATGAGCCCTGTGGATATGGGCTAAGACACAAATGGCTGCACACATGCACGTATCCCTGCAGGCTCCTCAGCCTGTTTTGGGTTTCTCTGTGCCTGATCTCAAGCCTGTGTGGTGGAGCTTGTTCTGCAGCTTGGCTTGTTGCTTTTCCTCCCTGCAGGGCTTCGTAGCGGTGCTCATGGAAACCTCATGGAGTCAACAGGGGAAACCTATTCTGTCCTCAGCTATTCTACTTTTTCTTTCTAACATGATAGCCCACTCGTGTTTTAGTTTTAGTTCCCCTCCTGAAAGAGAACCTGAGATAAAAATTTGAGTACAAACTGGGTATGATGGTACATGCCTATAATTCCAGCACTGTGGGAGGCTGAGGCAGGAGGATTGTGAATTCGAACCCAGCCTGGGTAACTTGACAATTTAGTGAGATCCTGTCTCGAAATAATAAAGGCCTGGTATAGTTCAGTGTGAAGGCCTCGAGTCCATTCCTAGTACAAAAAGGTATTTTGAGAGCAAGTTATTCATTTGGAATGCAATCTTAAAGAGCAAGAGCAGGAGATCAGGGGACCAGGGGAGTGACACACGGAGAAGGAGAAGTAGCTAAGACAAAGTCTCATCCCACTGGCAGATTCTAGGAGCTGGTGTACTTCCGGGGTCACTGAAAGGGCAGGGAACTGGGTTACCCACCCACCATCTCTGCTTAGCCATTTCAGGAGGGCTTTTCCTTCCTTCCTGGACAATAGGCAAAGAAAGCCCCTGGTGAACCCAGCTGGGCACCTGGAAATGGCAAGGGCTTCTCTTGCTAGAGCGGTCCTAACTTATCTACCGGGGCCATGGTATTAAAGGCTTAAGATTCGTTCCTCATCCTTGCCCTGATGCCTGTGTGGGTTAAGCCACACTTTGAAGACCAGAATGTGGACTGGATACCTCTATCCAGATTTTCTGGCTGCTTCTTCAAGCCTCAATTGTGTGATTGCTTCCTAGAAAGAAAGAGGCCCGCGTTCCCTGGCTCATTACACTGTCACAGCCAGGGGCTCTGCTCATGAGCTGCAACTCAACACTCCATTATCTGTGCCCGTAAATAATAGGTGCGAAAAGCTGAACGTGTTTCAAGCTGGCATTGTTTCCTCTCATTGTCGCCTTACCAAGGGTGGTCCCAATCGAAAGTCTGAAGTGTGGCCGGACAGCACAAGATTGGCCCTGTTCTTTTCATAATGAAGCAATTTATACCTTACTCTTCTTCCTCGCAAAGGTAATTTGAATTCTTCCAACCCTTTCTGAGACTTCACTTTCCTGAAATTTGAAAAGTATAGAATTTCTTTTAATTCTCATGAACTGCTGGTCTATTCACATGGACAGTAAATCGCACTGACCTTTGGCTGAAGTGTAAAGATTCCTCTGTCCCCTTTCATATGATAAAGAGCCCAGTGTGGTAAACACTTCTGACATAAATGAACCCAAATGGGTGAAGAACCCACTGGGTGAAGCTTTGCTTCACATCTGTTATTCTTGCCCCACTGGAAAGTTAAAGCCTTCCAATTGTCTTTCCGACCTGTGGCAGCCTTTCCAACTGGGGTTTGTTTTACAAAAATTGCTGTGTTTTGGAAAGGTTCCAAAGCATGCTAGCATTTATTTCTCTGAATGTCCTGATATGCCCAAACCATATCTTGGCCTAGTACAGTCAGCCTGGAATTTTATGACTTAGCCAGATTTCCTCCTAGCTTATCCCAAGTCTGATCTACTAACGTGCAGGATCAGCACCAGCAGCGCAGTGTGTGAGACCTCACTTGAGATCTGCCGAGTCAGAACCTCAGGGAATGGGGTCCAGAAATAGTGCTGTAGCAAACCCTCTGTGTGACGTTTGCTGGGCGTGTCATGCTTGGGTGGCACAGCAAACAAAGAAATGCAGCCTTGCTATTTAAACCGTGGTTCTGGGGCCATCAGCATCACCAGAGAGGGGAGCTTGTTAGAAGTACAGAACCTCAGGCCTCACTCCAGACCTCCTGACTCAGAATCCCCATTTTAACAAGATCCCTGGTTAATTCATGTGTACGTTAAAATTTGAATCACATTGTTCCACAGTGCTTGGCTTATCTTTCCAAAGTCAGTAAATAATGTGGCATATCAAGTTACTTAATAAAATTAGTGTTCGGAAAGGATTCTGATTTCTTTTAGAGAGTTCTGTGTAGAAGGGTCAAAGGCAGACCCAGTATTTATTCTGCAATCAGAGCTCTCCGTGGAAAGCCATGAGCCAGGATCTTAAGTGCCTACCGTGAGTTTTTTAAAAAGATAGTTACTGGGGAAATAAAGGGAAAACCACACAGCAGACCTACTTTCTACTTCATCCTTTTTTAAAAAAGACACCCTAAGACTACTCAAAATGATTAGAACACATCCTCGAGGAAATGGGGAAAAACGTCTACTGACAATGTGGAGCGCAGAGATTTATTTTCTGGTAAACGTTGCCGGCTCTGCTGAAGCACATCAATTGTCATTCAGGAAATGTGCCTTAGTCAAACACAAAGAACAAAGTAATTTTTTTGAGTGTTAAGTCCTTAGGGAGCAACTCTTATTTGAAATAACAAATGGACATGGAATTTGAATTTTTAAAGCTTGCACACGTACACAGACACCTGGGCATAGATTCATTTCTTGGGCGCAAATGTTCCTGTGTCTCACGGTGTGAGGATGGCTGTCGAAGGAGGGCAGGGCACTGTGATGCCGAGAGGGAGGAGCCCAGCAGGTTTCACACCCACCCTGGCTTTGTCCCTGGCCATGGAATGATTGATTTTGCTTTTGGCCTCATCTGCAAAATAGGATCTTACACCAAAAGCTTATAACTTTCATCACAAAAATCTTAATCTCTGTTAGCCTGTGAAATGGCTTTCATGAGCATGACTGTCTACCTTTTCTTCTGAAATCAGCTTTTTGTTCTTTGGCTCCTGACACATGGAACTCACAGATTCTGTCCTGCGGAGAGGAATTTGCTCTCCTTACCAACTACCTGACATTTTTCCGTTAAGAAAACAAAACAAAACAAGCAAAAGCATTTCTATATATTCCTACCATACTGTTGCTATGGTTAGACTGAACAACTAAGAATAATTTGCATATCCATGGATAAGCTCTAGAACATACACTTCACAGGAAATGTGATGACTTGATCAATGATACTCAAATATAGCATTTATCATATCACAGATGGGGGAAAGGGTCACCCAACCAACACCGCAACCCTACTTGGTGATGCCACCACTTATTTCACAGTTTTATTCACCTGAGTAATGATGGTGTAACCCACATGGGGACTATCACCAGGGAGCACTGTTTGCCATGTGTACTAAACTGGGAGTCCATTACCTCCTGCTGCGTGTGTAAAGATGAGTGCATACAGTCCTGAGTCTTGGACTGCCCAGGACCTAGTGGTACTAGAGGCCTGTGAAAGTTTTCAAATACTTGGTGATGTAGCACAGAGGACCCTAAGTACTCATGGGAATCAGACAAGTCTTCAGTCTGGGTGATGAAGTTCAGCACTTTCCTGGCAGGTGAAAGTGTATGCAAAGACACAGTAGCAGTAGAAAGAAAGGTGGTTTCATGCAGTAGTGTGGGTACCACAGAGGGGACTGCAGGGCACCCTGGGCTGGATCTCCACCTTCCTTAAGAATAGACTTCTGCTCGGCATGCAGTAAAAATGTCTGCTAAATGCTGAAAGCCCTCAATGCCTCTTCAGAAGACTGTTGAATCTATCAAGTAGCTATAAAATAACTCAAACATTAGGGACTTAAATGAGTTCAGAGAAAAATAGTCAATACAATTGCTTTATTTCATTTTCCCCAACAGAAACAAACTCTATTAGACTGTGAGCACTTTAGTGTGTCTAATACCTTCCCTGATTATTTTTCCTCTGGTTATACTTCTTCGTGAGGAGGAGCAGGCATGCCAAAGGGGGAAGAAAATCAAATAGAGCACGGAGAAAAGTTATGCTATTTATTGTGGAAATCTCTGGATTCTACCACTTGTGAAAATTCATGAGGAAATATGTACCTTTGAAATTCATCTTTTCATTTGACATTCATCATGAGAGACTCTGATGATGGTAGGAGAATAGAGTTGGTCAGGGATGTTTACTGATTTTTTGAATTGACCTTGAGCAAGTTATCTAAATATTGTCTCTTTAAATGGGCTTTATTCTCTAAATCACAGATCCTGTATCCTTTACTTTTGTTGAAATTGGAAAGGTTGGATTTGCCAGAATACACAACCACATGTGTACACCTCATAGTGTTTGGGAATCTGAGAACAGCAAATATGTCTTCCAAATACTAATAAATAAAAATGGAAGAAATTATATATATTAGTATTAGATTACAGTTATAAAATGATTTAATAGATAAACTATAAACAGATGGTAGAATTATTTAACTTTCTGTTAATTTCCAGAGTGATGGATTATGAGTAGGTCTTTCCTTCCTATCTTCTTTCCCTTAATTTCTACAACATATTTAAATGACTTTCCTAATGAGAATTTTCACTTATTTAAACATAAGTTCTACTTTGAAATAAACCACTTTAATGGGAGTTACATTTAAATATTTTGCTACGTATTTAAATGTTTATTCACTCAATTAAAATGTTTGCTATTTCAAAAGGAGCCCCAGGCAATGTCATACACTAGAAATCCTTTGTGATGCATCATTCATATCTTCCTGCTTTGAAAAGTGCCCAAAGTTGAATTCATTCCTTTATGTCTTCTCCCCAATCAAAACTAACAGCCCCTGCTTCCTTCAGGCCACGGTTAAGGTGATGCTTTGCTAACATGATAAATATGTTTCTCCTGATGCAGAATGAGGGAACTCAGTAGATCCAGACCCTTCAAACACTCTTTTTTTCAAAGAAAGTTTTATGTTTCATGTGGTTTACTTCTGTCAGGAGGACGTTGATGATCACCATGCTACCAAAATGAGAACGCTGGAGGGGAGGATTATATTACAAGGGGTTAATGTTGAAGAGAGTGGGACTAGCAGAGACCGTGGCTGTCTGTGTCCTCTCCACGGAGCACAGGGTTAAAAGCGCGCAGCAGAAGGGAAAGGAGCTTTGGAAAGTGGGTACAGTACACAGCAGGTGTGGAGTGGGAAGGCTCATGTTCATTACGATACATTTCTAGAAATAAAATGCATAGCAACTGTTACCTACATAATGGCAGCAATAAATAGGCAGAAATACTAAGGCCTGAACCGTAAAACCACCAGTGTTATAGTCAGCCCATAAACCTGTCATTTCATGAATAGAATTTCATGGTTGTAATGACCACATTAGAGGAGTATGGGGGAAGAGAGAACGAGAGAGACAGGATGGGGGGAGAGGGCAAGGGAGGGCAGGGGAACGGGAGTGTGGGGGAGAGAATTTATGCTAGAGGAAGCCTCGGAGTTCACGTGGTGCAGTTTCTCAAACTCTTTGAGCACACACAGGAAGCATCCCAGAGGGCTTGCGAAGCTAGGGTGCTGCATTCGGGCCCCACCTCACCACAGCGGCCCGCTGTCCTAGCACTGGCTCCCCGGTTACCTGTATCCGCGGAGAGCTCCCTGTGCACACACGTTGCGCGCGCGCACGGTGTTGTACCGTGTATGGCAAGGGCGCCCTCGACAATAGTTATACCGATGTACACGCCCACCAGCAGAGTGTGAGCGCGCCCACGCTGCGCATCTCACGTCGGCGCCGACGTACAGCGTTCTCCAGCTTCCCGACTTCTGCCAGCTGTTTAAGGACAAAGTGACACATAACCATCTTTCCAAATAATAAGTTGGACGTGTGTACTTGTTTTTCCTGTCTCATCTTGCTAACCTTGCGAGCTTGGGTGAGTCGCTCCACATTTTTAAATTCCAATTCTCTCATCCAGAAACTGAAGAAAAGGGACCTTTTCTTCCATTTTTATTTTTTCTTAGTACATATCAGAAGTACGTAATGATTACATTTCTGTGGGAGTCGGCACATGTGCATAACAAGTCTCACTTCTTTACCGCTTTTTTCCTCCCCTCCCTGGCCCTTCTGTCCATCAAGTGATCCCCTCCCACTTGCAAAGGATCCATCTCCCAATTTCATATTATTTATCTTTTATTTTGCTTTATTTATATTTTGCATTTGTCATATAAGAGAAACCATGCAATACTTAAGGTTGTGCGTCTGATTTATCTCACTTACCATTGTGTATCATTTTTTTTTAAATGGACTCAACTTCACCCTTTACAGCAGAGTAGCCCTCCGTTCTGTATAAACGTACAATTGCCTTATCCATCCTCCTACTGATGAACATATAGGCCAGAAAAGTGAACTACCTTTCATAGGAAGCTCATAACACTAGAAAATGCATGCAGAACACTAGGTCTTCAAAACAGGGAGCTCTCCGAGTGAGTTTACTGTATTTGCTGTTGCTCTTGAGTTTAATAAAAATGTGATTTCTCTAAAAGCAAATTTAGAATGTATTTAGAAATTTGAGTTATAAGAATATTGCCAGGGGCTGGGGATATAGTTCAGTGGCACAGTGCCTGCCTATCAAGTGCAAGGTCCTGAGTTTGATTCCTGGCACCAAAAAATGAAAGAAAGAAAGGAAGTTGCCAATACTCACAATTCAATTTGGAGACAGTTTTACAGCTTTCTTGGAACCCACAGTGATGAAGATCCAGAGAATTCATACCCACTGATCATGTCAAGGACGAGGGACTTCTGGTAAAGGAAATACATTAGCAGTGGATGAAGAAAAGAATTTATTTTGTGATTTCCTTTTGGTTTATCATTTTATATAATTATTATACTTACTAGAAATTTCTAAGTAAAGGAAGTTAAAATGTAAGTCTAAAATCTTGTCACTTAACAAAACCCTTATAAACGCATTGCTGCATCATTTTTCTTGTACTATGCCTTACTGAGTTAATTTATAAGTATGCTAAGCACACAATCATGTGTCATAAGAGAGTGCACTAATTTTTCAATAGTCTTCAAAACTCAACATGTTAATTGCTTCATAATATTCCATCAAGTGCATGTGCCAGGTTAATTATGTTTAGTGCTGTGGACTTGAAAGTAATTCAGTATCTTTAAGAATGTATAGTATTAATTAAAAGTTATCTTAATCAAATGGATTTAGATATGCTAACATACCTTAGTGTAAGCTGATGTGCTTAATCATACTATATGCAGAGAGTTTACACTTTCAGGAACAGTATCTTTCTGCAGCCTGTGATCTGGGCTCTCTGGGTATTACTATTATGTGACACATGGAGGGACCAACCAAGCTTGTGTGCTTAAGAATTGTTTTATATCTGACCTGTGCAAGAGCCCGCACTGGTGTACAGTGTGATGTTCGATACCTGTGTACACTGTGGAATTATCAAATAGAACTAATTAACATATTCATCACATCGCATCCTTATCATTTCCTTGTGATGCACTGTTTTAGCAATTTTGAAATCTAAAATGCATTGTACCCCAGAAGCATACAGTTTATTTGTATTATTAAAAATAAAAATTTAAAAGCTAAAAGTAGAATAAAAGATATACAATAAGAAAGCATATCTTGTCACTAACAAAGTAATTTCAAAATAGATGCTTAACTGAAGATGAATTATACAAATCAATGGGTTATAAACTCACCCCTAACCTGCTGTATATTTGTGAGTTCCTTGAATCAAAGAAGCCAGTAATGTTATTATTTTTTTTAAAACAACCAATAGTGGCACTCCTTTCTCTAGTGTATTTCCTTTCGCATCATTTTATTTAAGTGAATTACTTATGTGAACTATTTTAAGTGAAACAATGGAAAATGCAGTTAAGGGGCTGTCTTAGACATTCAGCGCATGGTAGAGTTTGGAAAATCTGGCGAATACCTCTTAAGTTGTTTAATATGTTGTGCCTATAAAAGATTGTATCAAAAATTTTATGAGCATTAGATAAATAATATGTGAAATTGCTTAGCATAATGAATACACATAAAAATTGATATTTGATATAAGAATTGTGGATTATTTTAATAAACACTCATATTTTGGTACCATCAGAACTCAATGACATTTTGGTAAAGAATTTCATAGTGAGCATAGCTAAACCTTTGTATATTTCAAAATTGCTAAAAGAATAGCTTTCTGATGTTCTTACCACAAAAAAAAGATAATTAGTGAAGGATGTTAATTAGCATGATTTTATCTTTCTGCCATATGTGCCTAGATCAAAATATTGCACCATACCACACACACACATGCACACACACACACACACACACACACACACACACACACACACACAAAATTACTACATGTCAATTAAAATGGATACATTTTAAAGGAATTTGTGATAAAATGCATATGTTTCAAATTAAGAAACAATTTATTTTTTTGAATTCTGAATGGAAAGTGACACAGAATTAAGAGATTTTTTTAAAATGCACTCATTGGTGAGCCTTTCACACCCAGAATTGTATTTCTCAGTATGACTGTCTATGAGCACTTACTCCTCAGTATCAAATATAACTCCAGGTCATACTATTTTAGAGGCCACCTTAAAACAAAGCATACATTATAATTGCTTTTTGTCTGTGTGGTTTAGATCTGACCATGTAATTGCTAAGTCAAATAAAATGCAGAGTTGCAACTTTAAGTAAAATCAATTTTTAAATAACTTTGAAAACATGCATAACATTCAAATGTCCCCCAACTAAACATTTTTATGTACCTGAAATATCATTTTACATAGGAAACATAAAGCATAATCCATGTTGATAACTGAATAAAACATGCTTTTGTGGTTCATCAAGTGCTATGGGGTTAACTAGATACGTCTTACCTGCCAACAGGACATTTTCAAACTACAAACCTATAATAAGCAAAAAAGATTATAGAGGTGAATGTTAGATTATGAATATGATAAGCTGCTCATGAATAGCAATTATTCTTAGCAAAAGCCACTGCCATACTTACTCCAGGTATGCAAGACAGCAGCCTGGAAAAGTGCCTTAGGCCCACTCTCTGGTTCCAACAAGCCAGTCCCGCCTCAGGTAATTTCTCTCATACATTGTTTGCCACCTGCATTATTTTGAAGCAAATTCTAAATATCCTCATCTCTCATGCTTAAACATTGCAGTGTAAATCTCTGAAATGTAAGAGGTTTTCTTAAAATAGAACTTACACACTTTGTGGCAGTTCATTTGCATTATCAAATATCTAGTTGTTTTTTCAAAGTTCCAATACTTAGCTAGCAAATTGCATCTTACCCTACCTAACGTCCAAATGAAAACTATAACCTTCCAAGGACTTCAGTATCATAAGAAATAAAGAGATTTTAATAGTGAGAACTGCTGGCTTCAGACGCCATCTGTGAAACTTGTACTCTGTGAAACACCAGTTCACCCACGCTCTTCACTCTGTCACAATGTAACTCCCTGAGGAGTTGCTAAAGGTGCACATGTTCGGAGAGGATGCTTATTCTATTCTTATACAGACCTGAGGGATCAAAGCCAACTTAGTCATTGTGTCTGTTATTTCTTTATTTATTCTTCTTACATTGGTTTTGTGACTGTTTTGGAAAGATTTAAAGGAAATTTTGAATATATAGAATGATAGGATCTATCTCACATATGATATAAAAATAAATATCGTTTAAATGTAAAATAATAAACCCAATACTGTGTAACTGGAATGCTAGTAGAATTTGCCCTTAGATTCATTCATTTTAATTGATTTGTCTGTAGAGAGCAGCCAGGCATTTTATCTGGTTCCTTATAAAAAACACTTGTGGTTGTTTGAAGTATTATAAACAAGGTAATTATTAAAATTCAAATAAGTAGAGTTTAAATTAAAACACTGATACAGCGTCATGAAAACCACATGCAATATATTTTACCATCTGACTTCAGAGGGTACGTATAGATATCTGTAAAGGTTGTCTATCTTTAAATTGATGTACCTTTGAAGCACTTTTTGAGTGCTAATCAACTAACCTTGCTCTCACTGAAACAGACACAGTATGGATATTTAGGAACCTCTTGTTTCCGCATGGTGCTGTGATTACATCAACTGCTGTATAATTTTCCAAAATTGATATGCAAAAGCAAACTAGTTAAGAAGGAAATAAAACACTGCATTGAAGAAATTAAAACTATTTTATTTAGGTAACTTTCCTCAGAAACATTCTTTGAAAATACCTTTTGTTTGGAAGATAACAATATTCTCAAGAGGCTAGGTGTGTAGCTTAGTGGCAGAGCCAGTGCCTAGCACATACTGAGCCCTGAGTTCAAGACCCAGAGTCACATACAACACAACAAATAAAAAATTAAAAAGTTACATATACACATTTTTTCCTTTCTTCTTTCTTTTACACAGGATGGCTAGGATAATTGTACTACTAATATCTGTTGGTTTATCGAAAGGAACTGTTAATGTGTAGCTGTTTGATTAATCTTGCATGCCTGTATCTGGTTATATGTGCAACCATTTTGAAGATGACATTATGCGATATAACAACCATTGTTAATATCCTATCACCATGTTTTGAAATTCTGTACCACTTTTATTGTTCTCTATGCTGTTTTGTTTATGTTTTGCTTTGTTATTCTGGGTTCTTTTCTTTTCTCTTTAAAATGAAACACAAAATTTGTATGTATATACAAGGTTAGTTTGGATAGGTATATTGCTGATGTCCGTGGTTTATTGAAAGGAACAGCCAATGCTTAAAATTTTCTTTTCTCTTGACCAATTTTGCATGCTTAAATCTGGTTATCAGAGTGCCTGATCTGAAAACAACATTATGCAGTATAAGAACCATTGTTGAACTCCTACCATCTTATATGGTGAAGCTCTGCATCATTTCCAATTACTACTTGCTGTCTTAGATTGTTTGATCAATCTTACATTCTTACATCTGGTGGACTGAGCAACTTCGTTGAAGATAACAGTATGTAATGCAGCAACCATTGTTAATTCCTATCATTTTGTTTTGAAGGCATGTATTGTTTTTGTGTTGTTGTGATTTTGCCTTCATTGTTGTTTTGTTAGATATTTTACTTTTTAAAATAAAAAAATAGAAAAGATCAAAGAAAAAGTTAATTGCATTCTAATATGTACCTTTTAGCTTTATTTTCCAACTGAGGTTGTCACTTTGATCAATGTATACTTAACAAGTACTGGCTGGCCTGAACCACCAGATAGGACTGTCCCATGCTTCCTGATAGGACCATCATGCATGTAACGCTGGTGGTTCAGAGCAGCCTGGAAGCTGTACATACAAACTATAGCTCTGTTGTGAATGAATTTAAAAAGTTGTTATTTGTCTTTGGATTGTCTAGCTTGGGCAACTCAATTTTAAGACCGAATAATGAGATTCAAACTTGTAGAAGTTGTCTGGGAGTGTGTCATCGGTGAAAACTTAATCACTATACCACAACCACAACTACAGGCTTGGCATGAAACAAGCAGAGGTTAATGTCTTTATCTTACTTTGTACTTCAAACTTGGAAAGAAAGAATTTCAGTCTCCAGTTTATAGGTGGCTTTATGAATCTCTCTCATTGAAGTCTCCTTAGTTGTTAGGTGATTTATCTCTTTCTGCAAAATAATCGTTTATTAAATTCAAAAGTAAAACTAGTAAATTTACAATAGTGATCTATGATGTAATCAAGAGTTTCTACTGATACATTCAGTTCCAATATAAGGCTTGAAAATTTAGTCTTGTCTTCACATCTCTAGTTCATGTGTAATTTCTTCCTTTTTATTAAATTTTAAAAGTAAAAGAATGAAAACATTAACAAACAGAAAGTCACTTACAAAGTAGCACAAGAATAATACCATTAAAACTGAATTACAGACAAGGTGATGGGATTAACAAAGGTTGTTGTATTACATATTTGTAACTTCAAAGTGTATACTCAGGAAAACAAGTACAAACATGCAAGATTGATCAAACAAATAACCATTAACTGATCCTTACAATAAAGTGACAGAAGTCAGTAATACAACTGTGTTAGCTATTCTGCATATACATACATAATCATCCCTCTCTTCTCTTTCTCTTTCCCTTCATCCCAGTTGCTCTTTACTTTTGAGCAGTTTCCTTTCATTTCATGTTTATCATATCTCCTAATTTATATTCACACTTTCAGGTTCTTACACTCATGACACAATATGCTGCTTACACATGCACATCTGATTTATTTCACTTATGAGTATGGTCTCTAGTTGTGACCATTCACCTATAAAAGCCTCAAGTTTGTCTTTATAGCTGAGTATTATTCCATTATATAAAAATGCCACAATTTTTTTATCCAATCCTCAGTGGATGGACATTTGGGCTGCTTCCATGATTAGATATTACAATTTGCTCTGTTATAAACATGGGTGCACATATATTGCGGTGATATGATGTTTTCAGATCTTCTGGGAAAATACCCAGAAAAGGAATAGCTGGGTTGAATTGCACCTCTAGATCTAGTTTGCTGAGAAATCTCCAAAATTATTTCCCAAGTGGTTTCACCAGTCTGCATTCCCTCCAGCAGTAGAGAAGAGTTCCTATTTGTCCACAGCCTCACCAGCATTTGTTATTGGTTGATTTCTTAATGTTAGCCATTCTTACTGGGGTGAGATGAAATCTCAACATTGTTTTAATTTGTATTTCTCAAATGACTAATGATGCTGAACATTTTCTCATGTATTTATTTGCCATTTATATTTCTTTATGTGAGAAGTGTGTATTTGTCTCAGATGCCCATTTTAGGATTGGGTCTTTGAATTTGGCGAGGTACATGTTTTTTAATTCTTTATATCTTCTGTATAGAAGACCTTTGTCCAAGGGACAGCCAGCTAAGATTTTTTCCCAATTTGTTGGTTTTCTTTTTACTCTGCTGGTGATTTCTTTAGATGTGCAAAAACTTTTCAGTAAGATGAGGTCCCAGTTGTTGATTCTTTGAAGTATTTCCCTAGCGGTTTGATTTTTGTTCATGAACTCTCTGCCTACTCCTATGTCTTCAAGATTTTTCCTACTTTCTCTTCCAATAGATTTAGTGTTTCTGTTTTAATATTGAGAACTGTGATCCATTTTGACTTGAGTTTGGTACATGGTAGTAGACTTGGGTCTATTCTCAGTCTTCAGCAAGTGGCAAACCAATTTTTCCAGCACCATTTATTAAAGGGGCTATCTTCCTTCCAGTGAGCTTGTTTTTACCCTTTTGTCAAATATTAGGTGGCTGAGTGTGTTTGTGGTTGTGGCTGAATCTTCCACTCTGCTCCATTGATCCTCAGGTCTGATTTTTAGCCCGTACCAGGTTGATTTTATTATAGTAGGTTTGTAGTATAATTTGGGTCAGGGATTGTGATTCCACCTGAATTATCTTTGTTGCTGAGGATTACTCTGGCTATTTTGGGTCTCTTCTGGTTCCAGATGAATGTAAGGAATGTTTTCTCTAGATCTGTGAGGTATGCTGATGGTAGTTTGATGGGAATTGCATTGAATCTGTACAACAATTTTGGTAGTGTGGCCATTTTCACAATGTTGGTTCTTCCTATCCATGAGCAAGGAATGTTTTTCCATTTATTAAAGTCCTCTTCAGTCTCTTTTTTCAGAGTACTGTAGCTTTTACTGAATAGATCTTTTACTTCTTTTGTTAGATTGATTCTGAAATATTTCAGTTTCTTGGATACTATTGAGAAAGATATGGTTTCCTTAATTTCTCTCTGTCTGTTTGTTGTTTGTGTATAGGAACGCTAGTGATTTTGTCAACAATGCTAGGTGACATTGTATCCAGCTGTACTACTGAATTTGTTTATTAATTCAAGGAGTCTTCTGGTGCAGTTTTTGGGGTCTTCCATGTAAAGTATCATGTCATGTGCAAATAGTGCTAATTTTGCTTCTTCCTTTCCTATCCTTATTTCTTTTATTTCTCTCTCTTGTCTAAGTGACTAATGGCTAATGCTTCCAGAACTATGTTGAACAGGAGTGGTGACAGTAGACATTCTTGTCATGCTCCTGACTCTAAAGTGAGAGCTTTTAGTTTTTATCCATTTAGTATGATGTTGGCTGTTGGTTTGTCATAGATGCCTTTGATCCGATTGATGTAAAGGCCATCTATTCCTATTTTCTCTAGGGTTTTTATCATGAATGCATGTTGGACTTTGTGAAAAGCTTTTTCTGCATCTATAGAGATGATCATGTGGTTTTCGTCTCTGGCTCTATTGATAAGGTATATTACATTAATTGATTTGCGTATATTGAACTGTCCCTACATTCCTCAAATGAACCCAACCTGATCATGGTGTATAATTTTCTTTATGGTTCATTGCAATCTATTTGCTACTATTTTATTGAATATCTTTTCATCTATGTTCATTAGGGAGATTGGTCTATAGTTCACTTTCTTGGTTGGGTCTTTCTCAAGTTTTGGTATTAGGATAATGCTTGCCTCCAGAAATGAGTTAGGGAGAATTGCTTCCTTTTCAATTTCGTTGAAGAGTTTGAGGAGTGTTGGCATTAAATCTTCTCTGAATATTTTATAGAATTCTGCTGTGAATCCATCTGGGCCTGGGCTTTTCTTTGTTGGTAAGTTTTTAATGACATTTTCAATCTCATTAATTGATATTGGGTTCTTCAGCAGTTTTAAATCTTCTGGATTCAACTTTTTAAATTTGAACATATCTAGGAATCTGTCCATTTCTTCTGGGTTTTGTATCCTATGGGAGTAAAGATTCTTAAAGTAGATATTAATGATCTTTTGAATTTCTGTAGGATCTGTAGTGATTTCATCCCGTTCATTCCTTATTGCATGAATTTTAGTTTTTTCCTTTCTTTTTTTGATAAGGTTGGCTAGGGGTTTATCAATTTTATTTATTCTTTCAAAGAACCAACTCTTTGACTCATTTTTTTGTAGTGTTTTCTTCATCTTAATTGCATTAATTTCTGCCCTGATCTTTATAATCTCTTCCCTTCTTTGGGCTTTGGGCTTGACTTGTTCTTCTTTTTCTAAAAGTTTGAGGTGCAGCATTAGGCTATTTATTTGTTCTCTCTCTGTTTTCCTTATGTGTGAGTTCACCGTGAGTTTCCCTCTGAAAACTGCTTTCATTACGTCCCACAGATTCCACCAGGTTATATTTGCATTTTCATTTGTTTGCACGTATTTTTTAATTTCTGTGACCCATTGGTTGTTCAGGAGGTTGTTGTCTAATTTCCAAGTGTTTATGGAGTTTTTGGAGTTCCTTTTGTCATTAATTTCCAATTTCATTGTACTGTGGTCAGATAATATGCATGGGACAATTTCAGTACTTTTGCATTTAGGTAGGTATGCTCTACGGGCTAGAATATGGTCTATTTTAGAGAAAGTTCCATGTGTAGCTGAGAAAAATGTGTATTCTGATCTTTTGGGATGGAACACTCTATATACATCTACTAAGTCCATTTGTTCACAGATTTTGTTCGGGTCTGTTTATTTCTTTGCTGATTTTTTGTCTAGTTGACCTGTCCCTTTGCATCAAAAGGGTGTTTAGGTCCCTTATTAAAATGGTGTTATTATTTGTTTGGTTTCTCATGTCTGTTAAGATTTGAGTTATATAGTTTGGTGCTCCAAAATTTGGTGCATACATGTTTAGGATAGTTATTTCTTCCACTTGTGGTTTTACCCTAACTAGTGTGTAGTGACCTTGTTTATCTCTTTTCATTGTTTTTGGTTTGAAGTTTATGTTGTCTGCAAACGTAATAGCTACCCCTGCTTTTTTTCTGGGAACTTGTTGAATGGAAAATTGTTTTCCATCCTCTGACTTTCAGTCTATGGATTTCCTTTTGAGTAAAGTGTGTTTCTGGTATACAGCATATGGTGGGATTTTGTTTCTTAGTCCACTCTGCCAGTCTGTTTCTTTTGACTGGTGAATTGAACCTATTTACATTAATGGTTACAACTGATATATTTTGGCTTATCTTTGTCATGCTACTTATTTGCTGTTGGTTTCCTACTTTTGCCATCTGTTTAATTGCTCTACTTGTGGGTTCCTTTCTATTGTTGTTCTTGAGACTGTGATCTCTTTTTTCTCTGTCTAGAATATCTTTTAGCACTTTTTGTAAGGTTAGTTTGGTACTCATCATGTTCTTCAGTTGTTCTTTGTCTTGGAAATATTTTATTTCTCCATTGAATTTGAAGGATAGTTTTGCAGGTTACAGCAGTCTGGGTTGGAAGTTGTTTTGTCTCAGAACCTGTAATACCTTGCTCCAAGCTCTTCTTGATTGCATGGTTTGTGTTGAGAAGTCTGCTGTAATTCTGATGGGCTTCCCCTTATAGGTGATCTGTTTCTTTTCTCTAGCAGCTTTTAATATTGTGTTGTTTTGCTGGATATCTGAGATCTTGATTATTATATATGTGGGTATGGGTTTTTTTGGTTATGGCTAGTTGGAGTTGTATATGCCTCATTTAACTGCACATCAGA
>PVLD010020138.1:0-34637 GCA_004027595.1 Dinomys branickii
TGTCTGACTAAATTTGCATGTCTGTATATGGGTCCATACATCTACAATTCGAAGATATCGATGGATAAAGCAACAACTACTGTTGAGACCATATCACCTTGTCTATAGATTAGTTGTGATTGTACTATTTTCTATGATAATGGGTGTCTGTTTGTCAATATGTTTTTGTACTTTTATGTTTCTAAAATAAAAAAAAAAACATGGGCATCTGAGATGAATACATACTTCTCAGAGGAAGAAATATAAACAGTAAATAAATATATGAAAAAATGTTTAACATTACCAGCTGTTCAAGAAATGCAAATTAAAACAACACTGAGATTTCTTCTCACTCCATAAAGATTAGCTATTATCAAGAAATCAACCAATAACAAATGCTGGAGGGGCTGTAGGGGAAAAGAAACCCTTCTTAGTTGTTGGTGGGAGTGTACACTGGTACAACCACTGTGGATATCAGTATGGAAATTCCCCAAAAAGCTAGGATTAGAAGTCCCATTCAATCCATCTATTTCCCTTTTGGGTATCTTCCAAGAAGAATTAAAAATATCATACCACAGTGACATATATGCACCCATGTTTACAGGAGCACAATTTATAATGGTTATATCTTGGAAACAACCCAAATGCTCATCAACTGAGGAACAGAGAAAAAGGTGTGGTCTTTTTGTATAATGGAATGTTACTCAGCCATAGAGAAGGATAAACTTGAGACATTTACAGCTAAATGTATGCAATCTGAGATGATATTCATAAGTGAAATAAATCAGACTCACATATGTAAACATTGTACTGTCTCCCTGGTACAAGAAACTGAAAGAGTAAATAAGTTCCAGAATGTAGAATAGATACTGTGAGATGAGAAGAAACTGTTCAAAAGGAAAGAGACTAGAACGAAGGAAAAGACAAAAGAAGGAAGGAAAATGATACATAAATATTAGTTAAGATATTTTATACTACTAATTTCTCTTAGTTCATTGAAAAGAAAGGTTTGTGCTAATATTGTTTGGACAAATAAATATCTATAACTTGTACTTTGAGTAACTAATTAAATATAACAATACACAATGTATTAACCATTGTTACTCTATTACCTTGTTTTGAAATTTTGGTTTTCTTTTCTCTTTAAAACAAAATTTTAAAAGAATATCTGAAATTTTGCTTTTTATTCATTTCAATTTAAATTCATTTTAACTAAGAGGGAAAAAATATTAATGAGGAACTAAGAGATGGTTTGACACATGAATAAATTGTGTAATGTTTAAGTTAAATATAACTATCTCCTTAAATATTTATAGCATATTTATGAGAAAACACTAGAAATCTTTTCTTACAGCTTTTAAAAATAAACCATAAATTATAGACATCTGTAGTCACCCTACTGTACAGTGATAAACCAGAGCATCTTGATGTTAGCTATAACTTACTATCCAAAAATCAATCTCTCCCCCACTTTGTTTACTCTCATTCTTCTCAGTCCCTGAGAGCCACCATTCTTCTCCCAAGTTCTATGAGATGAAAAATGTATAGTGTATGTTTGAATGAGAGTATTCAGAATTTTTTATGTGTCTGGCTTATTTTGCTTAATGTGGTGATCTCCATCTCTTTTATTGTAAATGTCAGAATTTTTCTCTTAGTTGCTGAGTGGTATTCCATTGTGTATACATACCACATTTTTTTTTATCCATTCATGAAATGATGGACGTGTTGGTTGTTTCAATTTCTTGGCTTTTGTAAATAGTGCTGCAAAGAACATAAGAATGTAGATGTCTCTTAGACATACTAAATTCAGTTTCACAGTATACACAGTGGGTTGCTGGATTATATGTAGCTCTATTTTTTTTGAGAAATCTACATTCTGTTTACCATGATGGCTGTTCTGATTCATATTTATGATGTAAATGGTGTGCAAGTGTGCCTTTTCTCCACATCCTCACTCACACTTGTGATTTTCTTATTAGTAACAGGCATTCCTCCGGGGGAAAAGTGACATCTCATTATGGTTTGGGCTGTATTTTCCTGATGACTAGTGATGTTGAACCTTTTTTACATGCACCTGATGGCCATTTGTATGTCTTCTTTTGAGAAATGTCTAGTTTGATCTATTACCCATTTTTTAAAAAATTATTTTTTAAGACAAAAGAATCCAGAATAACATAGAAACAATACAGAAAATACCAAGTCATAGAGAAGATAGTAGGGAATTGGCACTGGATGCTGTATAACATAGTGATCTTCATATTTGTTGTAACAAAATCAATAAAGGATATACAAATTACAGAGGAGACAGCAGGGAACCATCACTGGATGCTGTATTACATAGTGTTGTCTTTGCATTTGTTCACACAAAAATAATAAAGGAAACACCAAATTACAGAGAAAATAGTAGGGGGTTACCACTGAATGCTGTATTACACAATGTTATCTTCGTCTTTATTACTCACTTATATAGATGATGGCTCGTTCAATTAATCAATTTTCTCCACTTCACCACTGTTGTTCTACCAGCCTGTCAGTGATCTTCCCACTGGTAATAACTGCACTCTTGGCTTATTTACTCCTTCATGCTCTTATTTTGAGCAGACTTGGCTGCTTCTAAATATGCTGTATATTACGTGGGTATACACAAATTACTATGGCAGGGAGTGGAGAAGCACCTTTTGGCAATCCCTCACAGCCGTTGAGTGTCCAGTCAGGTAGGCACGGTTACAGTGAACCATCAGACTCTGTCAGCACGACCACATCTATAGGCTCAGGTGAGTCTTCAGGGCTTTCCTGGGGGACAGGCAAAGTGTCTGGTACACCCCAGTGGCCAGGCAGAGTGCCTGGCAAGCACCAGGGGCCGGGCAGAGTTCTGGGGGCGGGGTAGAGACCTGGCATGCCCCTGGGGCTGGATGGAGTGCCTGGCACATCCCGGGGGCCAAGTGGAGCTCTGGGGGTGGAGTGGAGCGCCTGGCACTCCCTGGGGGTTGGGTGAAGTGCCTGGGGGCCTAGTGGAGCTTTGGGGGTGGAGCAGACCTCCTGGCACACCCTGGGGGCCAGGCAAAGCACCTGACACGCCCCAGGGGCTGAATGGAGCTCCTGGCATGCCCCCAGGGCAAGGGCTCTCCCAAGCCCATCCAAGACTCCCAGACTCTGCCCCAACGCCACTCCGTGGGAGGTTTAGTCTATGTCCTTGGGGTTTTCATGCAACTTGAAGGGAGGCCCCTCCCCTTTCAGGCCTCCAAGCTCCCAGGCAAATTGCCTCGTATCCCCTCATAGGCCATTGGTGTCTTTGGAGACTAACCCCTGCCAGGTAGAGAGGCGGGTCTACACCCTATCCATGTCTTTGCCTCATCCCACCACTCAATCTTGTTGGGCATTGGGTGCACTTATGATGCTGGGTACAAGTGGTGTGAGGTCTCCTCCACCTGTGCTTACTGTGGTAGACCATGGTGTGTACTAAGTTTAGTTATTAGTTCTCAGAAAGAATTGGAGGGTTTTCTCGGGTCTGCTGTGTAGAGTATGTTGTCTCTCAGGCTCCAGGACTGCTGCTTTTCATGTAGTTTGATGCTATGGGTTCATACATTTTTCATATATGCAAGCAGTGTGGAGTCTCTCTTGGTGCTCATATTAGTAGTTTAGGGTGAGTCCTGAAGCCCATTGACTCAGCCTGTTGTTGTCAGGGTCACATGGGTGCCTGTTCGGGCCACCAGGACTCACAATGCTCAGAGAGGGAGTTCAGGGTGGGAGCTGAGTCCGGGTAACTCAGCTCATGTTTCCTGCCTGGTGTTGGAGTGAGAAGGGCGTGGGGCCATGTAGCCCACCTCTGTCTGCAGCTCACTCTTTCTGTTGTGCTCCAGCTCCCTTTTGTTTTTTGACTGGATCCCTGGGAATTACTGTGGTCCTGAGGGCACTTCCATTGCTTTCTGCTACTCTTTGCTGGTATTCGCTCACACAGTGTAGAGGTCTGAGGCCATATCCTTGGGGCAGGCATAGAGCTGGGTGTGGTGGGCTGCTCCCTGGTTGCCTTGACTCCGACCTGCCTCAGGGCACTGATTAGAAAGATTTCTGCAGAGTGGGGATTCTGCTTCAATGGCCTTTGTAACCTCCCATCCTCACACTGTATTCGACCACTCCTTCTGACCACCGCTGTTTCTGTTGCAGCTGCGCTTTCTCCTCTCCCGTTCTGGACCAGCACTCGGGACTTTGCTCACCTCTGGCCATGGAAGGGCCAGTGTGGTGATAACGGAGAACCAGGACACCCACGACGCCTTCTTTCTGTAGTTCTGGGCTTCGAGAGGCTTCAGCCTGGTGCTGCTTTCTAGCAAGCCTCGGTCCTCCAGCCCATTGCTGAACTGGCTGCTCTCATCGATCCACAGCTGCTGCTCCTCCTCTGGTTTGTGCGCCAGAGAGCTCAGAAGGCTGGCGCTGGGGGCAGTGGCCGAGGGAGCGTGCCCCGCTGGCGGCAGGACAGTGGTGCCCAGGGGGCTGCAGCTCTCATTTACCGAGGCCGGCTGCATGGGGCGGGGCTCCAGATCCTGGCAGCAGTGGGGAGCATGGTGTGGACTCGAGTCCGAAGTGGGAGGCGTCACGGAGCTGCTGGGTGGATAGATATACTGAGGGACGAGGAGAAGGCAAGGAGAGGGCAGCGGTGGCGGGTGAGGTGCATGGGGGGGGAGGGGGCGCCTGGGGCCGGTCTGAGTGCAGAGCGGCTGGAGCAAGCTGTCTACTCAGGAATTTGCTTACCTCTGGCCGAATCGGAATGTTTCCCTGAGCAAGGGCCTCTGAGGCTGATGCTGAGTGCTGGAATGAGGGAGCGGGCTTGGGGTTTGTGTGGAGTGGTGGCTGCTTCCTTTTCCGCCTTCTCTTCCTCTGAGTGTGTCATGCCAGTTCTCTGAGCTTTTTCTCCTGGAAAGGTCTTGTTTGCTTTTTCTGAGGGTTTCAATTTCCCTTTCAGATCTTTCCTGGGTCTGGGGCACCAGGGTACCCACTTCTCTCCTTCTTGTTTTTCTTCTATTGCTGTATTTCAGTTTCTCCTTGGTAATCCTCCAGAGGGATCTTTCTCTGCTGCTTACCCGGTCACCATCTTACCGGAAGTCTTATTACCCATTTTTAAAAATGGGATTATTTGGGGTTTTGCTTGTTTACTTTTGCAATTGAGTTTTTAGAGTTCCTTATGTATTCTGGATATCAACCCCATGTCAGATGTACAGTTTGTATATATTTCCTCTAAGTTTAAAAGTTATGACTTCATTCTGCTGACTGTTACTTTGGCTCCACATAACCTTTTAGTTTTGTGTGACCCCATTTGTCCATTTATGTTCCAGGATCTTTAAATCATGCCTTGCCCATTCCAATGTCCCAAAGTAGTTTCCCTATGTTTTTTCTAGAAATTTCAGAGCTTCAGATCTCACATTTAAGTCTTTAATCCATTCTGAACTGACATTTGTCACACATGAGAAAGAGGGTTCTATTTCCATTCTTTCACATGTGGATAATTTTGCAAGTTCATTTACAGAAGAGACTGTCTTTCTTCCAAGGTACGTTCTTAGGAGCCTTGTAGCTATAGCTGTGTGGAGTTGCTTCTAGGGTCTCTCTGTTTTTTCCACTGGTCTGTCTTCATTTATGCCCAATACGTTGTTTTGATGACTACAACTTTGTTGTATCTTTGGTGTCAGGTACCGTAATGCCTCCTCTTTTATTCCTTTGCTCAGGACAGCTTTGACTATTAATGATATTTTGTGATTCCTCACAAATGTTTGGATTTTTTTTTTTTTAGTTCTGTGAAGAAAGTCATTGGTATTTTTATAAAATCTGTAGATCACTTGGGATAGAATGAACATTTTAAAAAATAAAATAGAGGCACCTTGAGACCCTAACAGTAAATGACATAAATCAGACACACAAGCTTAAACAGTGCATGGTTTCTGTTATATGAGACATCCCTAAACATAAGCAAAATAGAAGATAGATAGTATGAAGTAAGGGAATTTTTTCAAATGCGAGGGAGAAGGAGGTAGAGGGAGGCAGGAGACAGGGATGGGAAAAGGGATGGAAAGAAAAAGAACTGAGTGGAAATAGATGTTTTGTAAATGAGAAGGAGACCAAGAGCTAGAAGGAGCAGGGTAGGGGATAAAAAAGCATTATGATGTGTTAAGCACATGGACCAACTCCCCACAGTAAATGTAATCATTATGTGCTGCAAACGTATACTAGAAAAAAAAATTTTACAGATTGGAAAAGCCATTAATTCTTCCCATTCGTGAACATGAGGTACCCTTCTTTTCAGTGTTTGTATGTTCTTAAGTTTCTTTCGTTGGTGTTTTGTATTTTTCATTGTAGAGTTCTCTGGCCTGTTGTTCAACTTATTCCTATGTGTTTCACTATTTTTCTAGTTATTGTAAATAGGATTGCTTTATGGATTTCTATTTTAGATACTACACTTTGGCACACTGAGTTCTTGTATTTTAATTTTGTAGCCTGTGATTTTGCTGAATGTATTAGTTCTGATGGTTTTTGCTGGAATTATTGGGCTTTTCCATATATAATGATCATGTCCTCTGCAAGTGGTGACAATTTGACTTCTTTTGTGACATAGATGTCTTGCCCAATTGCTCCTGCTGAGACTTCCTGCACTATGTTGACTAAAAGTAGTGGCAGTGAGTATCCCTGTGCTGCTCCAGGTCCTAGAGAGGAAGTTTTTACCGTTTCCCCATTCGGTATGATGTGAGCTTATTATAAATGGCCTCTTGTTAGGGTGAGCTGTTACTTGCAGGCCTAATTTTCACTGCTTTCATCATAGATCACCATGCTACACCAAGAGAATGAGAGGGAAAAGCCATATGACTATCTCAGTAGATGCAAAAGGCATTTGATAAGAAGTACAGTTTGGAATGCACGGGCAGGGAGGCCTCACTGAAAAGGTGAGGATCAAGCAAAAGTTTGAAGGAGGCACGTGTGGAGGCCCCCGGGGCAGAGAGGGTACCAGGTACCGAGAGCCCAGTCTCTGAGCAGGGCTGCGCCTGGAGGGTTTCACTCAGAGAAAAGTGGCTCCTGAAGCTGAAGTGCAGCAAATGAGGTCAAGAGTCACAGCAGATGAGGTGGATAAGGAGAGAGGAGAGAGGCAGCGGTGTGGAGCCCGGAAGCCACGCCAAGGACTGTATCTTGAGTGTGAATAGGAGCCACTGGAGTGTTCTGAATGACAGGATCTCTCTTAAACTTTAATCGGATTGCTGTGCGGGTTTAGTGAGAGGAGACTGTGGACGGACCATGTTGGAAACAGAAACTACTTAAGAGCTTACTGTAATAATCCAGACAGGAGATAATAACAGCCTACAGGAAGCTGCTGGGACAGGTGTGGTATCTGGTACAGGAAGAGGTGAAGTTCTGAACTTTTGGATATGTTTTTGCAGGATTTTCTCATGTACACTGATCTGAACAATATATATTAAATGATGATCATAAGATCTATGTATGTACCAAAATTGTCATAAAGAATGGATCTTAAAAAATAGTCCTTAAAAGTACGATATGTTACAGAATTGTGAACTTTATGATCAAAAGGCATAGCCTGGGCATAAATGGTAGAGTGGAGGCTGAGTGTGTTACATGTGTATGAGTTGGCCAGAAAATAAGTGAAGAATCTGTCATTTTTTAGTTTCTTTTTTTTTTTTTTTTTTTTTGCGGTACTGGGGATTGAACTCAGGACCCTGCGCTTGCTAGGCAAGCGCTTATTCCACTGAGCTATATCCCCAGCCCAAATCTGTCATTTTTTAAAAACATAGAAAATATCTTAAATATACATGTAGCTGAAAGTTTAAAGACATGTTGAAAGGGTTTGTTGACCTTGCAGATTTTCTGTCCGTCTAATGATAATAGTCTACAGGTTGCTGTATGCTCGGCCCTCATCAGAAAGGCCAATTAAATGTGCCTGAAGAACCAAATAGTTAGAGAATCTGGGACAAATCTATGGTCATCTTTTTTTAAAACTTTCATTAAGTACATGTTGGCAGTAAATAGTGAAGACCTTCACTGTAGGGAACTGACATATGCACATAATGCATTTCAATCATTTCCCCTTCCCTTCACCCCACTTTTATTTTTCCAGCATCAAATTCATTGATTTATCTTACAACCTCTTACAGAGTTACTATAACCCCCAAGAAGTACACTTAGCTTCAGGTACCTGAGGGCTTAGAATCCTATAAGGAGAGGGGTATGGCAGCATAGTCCTATAATCTCAGTACTCAGAGAGGCTGAGGCAGGAGGACTGCAAGTTTGAGGCCAGCTTGGACAATTTAACAAGACACGATCTAAACATAAAACGATAAAGAGGGCTGTGGGCGTGGCCTATGATAGAGCTTCCATGGGGCTCAATCTCCAGTGCCAAAGGGAAGTAAAATCTAAGGTGGAGACCAGCGTGCGCTGCTCACACAGGGTGGCCAGGCCCTGTGCTGGGCATACGCTGGGCTCTGTTATCTCACCTCATCCTCACAGTAACTCCACTGTGTACTTCTCATTACGCTTGTCAGCATGAAGCTCAGGCTTCCTCAGGTGAATTTAATGAGTGAAGAAAGCATGTGCATTCGTGATCTTTTATATGCGTCTTAAAAGGAAACATTCATGGTTCCCTGGCCCCATGGCACTTCACAGGCCAATGGTATGAGACAGAGTGTGGCTGGCCTCTGGCCACTTTCATGGTGACCATGGGGATGGGGATTTCATAGAGAAAGTATGAGGAACTGTAGCTTCTGCCCTGGGGTGTGCATTAGAATCCCCGCAAATACCAGGGATACAGATTTTTTTAATTTTTGAAAAGACTTCCCAGTGAATTCTATATAAACAACTTATCACTCCCCTGACACTCCACGCATGGTGGACAGCAATTCAGATGTGGGGGTGGGGCCAAGGTTAGTTACTTGACTCATAGGGCCCACAAGTACCGAACTGAGACTCACTGGCCATAAGAGTGAAAACGAAATATCTGAGCCTGTAGTTAAAGTCAAACATGAACAGTGTTTACTTAAATTTGTTTCTAAGAGGCTAACTATTGTGACTTAGATCTAAGTGCCCCATGCGTCTTGTGCATGTGGATAGTGGTTGGGTTGTAAGGGTGCAGTCCCTGGATCATCTGAGGCCAGGCACTAGCGGCATGACCGGGAAGAGTGTACACCTGTCCCTGGCTCTTCCTTTCTCTGTGCTTCCTGGCTGCCAGGGGTTGAACCTTTTTCTTCTGCCATGTTTCTTTGCTGTCCTGTTCCTTCCTCAGAGCCAGCTGACCATGGACTGGAAGTCTGAGAGAAAAATCAACCTCTCCTCCTTTCAGTTGTAGGGGCCAGGTGTTTTGTCATGAGCAGTGACTAAGACCCCGATCTTTCTGAAGGGCGGAGGCATCGTTCCCTGCAGGGAGAGGCTCTCTTCAAATCACAGAGTGTTAGAGATGGAAGAGACCCTGGAGACTTGTCCTCTCACTTTGGGGCAACAGAACTGAGACTCAGGGTTAAATGTCACAAGAACCCATACCTGGCATTCAGTCTGCTGTTCCCTCCACCAAGCAATTTTATCTCTCTCAGTACTGATCTGAATGTTGTCAGCCATCCCACAATAGAACCTGGTATTGCCTGAGTTTAATTTGAAGGTCCAATTTGCCTCCTACCTACAGCAGCCCCAGAAATAAACTCTGAGTAATGAAAATGCTATTCCCTGTCCGCTCAGTTTTAATGATTTAGATGTCTCCAGCAAGCATAAGACCCTAACTTGGTTTTAAATGTCAGGACTTTTCTGTATTTTGTTTTCATTTTTTAAAGGTTATTCTAATACGAGTGGGGGAGAGAGAAGCAGAGCAGGTGGCCTCCCTCTCACACCCCTGTCATTCCTTCAGATCTCTGCATTTCACACTCAGCCGTAAATTTCATTTCAAGCAGAATTTATTTTCTCATTTATTTCCCCAATTAGTTTTATGTCAGTGCACTTTGTAAAGAAAAATGAAGGAAACAGTTGTCCCCCCTAAACCATTCTCAATCTTCTTGGCTGCTTTTGAAACACACCTCCGTGGAATATTCTTTGTTCCAGCAAAGAACTAAGGCTTGATTAGGAAGGACTGGTTGGTCGTCAGCCACTGGCTTGCAGGACGGATGAGACTCAGATCAGTGCTTGTTTTCATTCTCAGGCTGCCTCGCGTGATTTCTCTCCTCTCTTCTTTTCTTGTCCATATTTTGGGTCAGCGATTCAGACCACATGCTGTCCAGTGTGTTTTCAACTGCACAGTGAGAGTGCAGTGGCAGAGTGTTAACCCTCTCCCCTTTTGAGAGGGTCACCTTCATAAGGCACAAATTATTGGGCCCCTTGCTATCTCCCTCATCTTTCTCTATATTAAAAACAACGTTTCTTCCCTCCGAAGGAATTATGGGAACAAAAGCTAAGGAAAATACCTCACAGGGTCTAGGATCTCATAAGATGTAATTGCAGTTGAGCCACTGCACTTTGGTAACGGACGCTCAGAAATCATGTCAGATTGCTGAGGTACTTCACAAACCAGGCCGCCGGTCATGGAATTCCTCACTTGGAAATGTTACTGTATACTTGTAATTATAAGGAGGAAAACTTATGGCATGCTGATTCATTACAATAGAACTTCTACCAGGAAGCTCAAAGTCCAGTAAGTAGCTCACCTTTAACAAATACGTCCAGTGCTCTACATTGTGCCACCAGGGCTGCCACGGTTTTTCTCATCTGCAGTAAACTTATCTGCGCACACTTTATCACATGTGATGCCCATCTCTGTGAGGCTTCTTATCGCCGGAAAGGGGCTCCTGAGTATTTCCACGTCCATCTACGTCTTCATCTCTCCGTGCACCCATAATTCCTTTTCCACCTCGATTTTTACTTCCCTTTCACTGCCGTTTATTCTTCATCTCTCCTTTTACCTGTGCCTTTATCCACACCGATGACTGCAGAGGAGAAGGGCACAGAGGAACCCTGTCTCTGTAGCTTTCCAGTTGTGTGTTTTTAACGCAAATCTGAATATGAAAGCATAATTACAAAGCTTTGGACGTAAAGATGGTTCACATCTGGCCTTAGAAATCTCCACGGTGTTTCCATAAGAAAGGCGTCCACTGACAGACACATTAATGGGGCTGTGATATAGAACCCAGGACTTAAAAAGTTCTAACCCATCAAGAAATACCATTCATCGTTTCATTTTTTGGAAAGGATATAAAAAATGAAATGTCAGAGCTATAATGTCAGGACCATTTAAAATGTCAAGTGCTTGTTGTTGCATAGCCTGGCTGTCTGCTGTTCTGATCAGACCTCCAACTGGCATCATAATTACAGATGATACATTGCATTTTCATGCACAACTGGACTCAGATTTATAACAAATCAGATGAGAAATACTCTCACTGCCAAGCCTGAAGTTTTCTCCTTTTTCTACATAGCTAAAGACTTTTCCTTTGGAGCAAAACATTATTACCAATTCAGGGCAGCATTCAGGGTAAGGAATGAAAAATATGGGCAGAAAAAAATTCTCAAGTAGACCAGAGCTTAGTCATTTATAATATGCAAATGCAACAAGAGCCAAGAGGCAGCAAACAAGTTTGCCAAATGCATGTTTAATCCAAAAATGTTAAACTGTGGAGGTATTTCCCAGAAAATCAGATTCTATTTCAAGATATACATTCATTTATGTGTGCATGGAGATATACAGGCAAGGTCTACTGTATTGTGAACAGATAGGTACAGAGACAATCTTCCAATGCAGTTATCATGTTTTAATCTGCAGAGAAAGCATTTATGCACAAAGGGAAACACATTTGTAATCTTTATGGAAGTTTCTATTAGATTAAAATAAATGTTATGTTCCCAAGCCTGTAACAATTATAACAGAGACCTGAAGCCAGCAGTATACCCTGGGAGGAGATTTCATATCTGTCCCACTGAGAGGTCTGTGCTCCCTGAAAGCTGGGAAGGGAATTCTCACATCTACCTCACTTTCACCTTTGCAGGCTGAGCCTTGTCAGGCTGTTAGAAGGAATTTGTCTCCGTGTCTGTCTGCGTCCCATTATAGGTGACGTTCAGCACGTCAGAAAGGGTGAAGCTCTTGGAAACAAAATCCAGGAAGTTTGATCTTTACCATGCCATTGGTAAATACTTCTAAAGTCAATTCTCCTAAAGTCAACTCTCCCAGGAAATAATAAAGAAACAATGAACAAGAAGGATTTGTTCATGTCACTCACTGGCTCAGACAGTACAGTCACTAATATTTTTATTGATACTTTTCTGATAACTTTTCACTTGCATCTAAGGCCTTTGAAGATCTTCACATGAAAAATAAATCTGATGGTGGAGATGCCCATGCAAACAAAATGATGAATATGATACACTTTCATTTTTACCTGAGAACACTGGACGATAAACTGCATTAAGTATGGATAACTGTGAATTTATATCTCTGTCCAGCACTGTTATTTGACCTTTTAATCCTGAAGCATATGAGCAAGTCGTAGGAGCATGACAGGTTTTGGGTCAGGCAGGAATGCTTGTTCTTAATATTCTTCCTTCTGAGGAAATAATTTCAGGGACTGTTGAAAGTGGCAAGGAAGTTTAAGCACTTATTCATTCCACATTTTATTGTTGACCGCTAGTTTTCATCACTTTTCCTGTTTTGCAATGCCCAGTTTTATCATTTTTTTTTTACTTAAGTCTGAGGCGTGCTATAAATCTTTAACCTATACCTGTGTGTCCTGGCTACCATGTTGCAGGAGGCAGAGGTAGTTCTTGACCTCAAAGAAACTGCACCCAGTAAAGTTTACAACTGGGTGAAAGATGGTCAAGGACAAGCCAGGTGCATTCAACAGCAGGAGAAAGTGCATCCAAGGTAGAAAATCATCAGGAGCGAAAATCAGGTCTTACACTATATCGATACAGCGCTGGTGACAGGAGTCCATGCAGGACTCTGGGTAGCAGCAGTGAGGAATAGAATCCTCTGTGTCACAGGAAAAGTGCAGCCGTGGGGTAACCGGTAAAGCAGAGAAGACAGCGAATAAGGAGCGGGCTGGGTGTGTAAGCCGCAGGCAAAGGCGGTGGAGCAGGGAGACCTTTGGTGATCACAGTGTATCTTCTCCTTGGCAAGTGGAAAGCACAGTCGGTAAGTTCCCAACCCCAAAGATGTCTCAAATTTTAGGCCTCAGGATGACGAAGCGAAGTAGGAGTGGAGACAGGGAAGCTGGAATCCGTACGGTGGGCTGTTACGGAAGTTCGTTATTGCTGCAAAGCTGCAGCCGAAGGTTCTGGGGTAGAGGTGCCGTCTGCCCTGAAAAGCGACACAGCATACTGACGCTGGGCAGAGAGGAAAGGTGGGGCTCCTCACTGCTGTGTTTTAAAGATTTTCCTTAAAAACAGCTATGAACTCTACATAATGACTGTCCTCATGTTTCCTAACCATTTATCATAATCCTTTCTCCAAAGCGGTCCCTCCTACACTAATCTATAATGTTTCTTATAGCTGCACTACTTCCTTTGAAGATTTCCTCCCTCTACCACCCACCATTCACTCATTTATTCATCACTTATTAAGCCCTGGATACCATTTCCACCATCATGGATACAACCCCTGCATCCAAGGACAGGGTTATAAGCAGGTGGGAGCTCAGAGGTAAATGGTGATAACTTGCCTTCCTTCAGGTGTTGCTCTTAACATTGTTCCCTAATCCTCTTTTGATGGGATTCTGCCCAAGCAAATTAAAAGGGTCACCTGGGGAAGGTCAGAAGCTTCTTCCCCAAGGATCTACCAGTAAAGAGCCAAAGCCTGTGACGTGGCAGAGTGAGAGATCACAAAACTCGGAAAGATCTGAGTTTCATTAGCAGTATGGTCTCAAAGTGCATCCATTTTTCTAAAATGATCCGAAGTTATAAGAAACATGGAGGCAGAAATCGTGGTCTTGGGAAGAAGAAAGACACTTAGAGACATACTGCAACTTTTGTAGCACATAATTCAGGAATTGCACAATTTTCGTTTTACATGTTTAAGTATGCATAGACACATAACTGATGTCTACAGGATTTATGGATGCTTATGAGTTGATTAATGCACAATATGTTCTGCTTCGGGGTCCCTAAAGTTCAGTATAGATGTTCCCCCATCACTCCCACTAATATGAGCAGCTTTGTTGTTAGTAGGATGACTATTTGTGGAAACGTATTTTAGTCCTGCTTTTGTAATCTAGTTATCCTGTTCATGCTCCCTGGTCATGCATTTCCTCCCATTAACATCTTAGAAGATCTTTTATAGCAAAAAAAAAATCACTTACCCCACAAAAAAATCCACACAATATTTAGTGAACGTGCCTACCTCAGTATATTTGCTCTAAAGAATTCAGCTTGGTTTCAAAAGAAATCAGTCTTGATTTTAAAAAACATGTGTTCTCAATTCTAATTTTTTGTACCCATAATTTTGTGAAAAACAAATATTCTGGGCTGAGAAATTAGCACAGATGGTGTTAGGGAGATTCAGATGAGAATGACCAGGTGCTCTGCAGAGGATAGTGGTGAAGAGTTTAAAACAGACAAGCTCTTGTGTTAAGTAGCAAGGAGGCACTAGAGGCATTTAGCATTTTAGAGCCATTTTTATTCTTTCTTAAAAATTAGTATATATTTGTGATAAATAATGAAGACAGTGACCTCGGGGAAGAGGCACACATATGTACTGGACCCCACTCACTTTCACGTCTCCTTCCCTTCCCTCTCCCCTCCCTTCAGCCCCAGGTCTCCTCCCCACATCCACAAAGGCGGACTTCCTACTTCCTGTACCCTGGAATCACTTGTAGTCACTTGAGACCATAATGCTAAGTGAAATAAATCTGATGCAGAGGTTTAAATATTGCATGGTTTTCCTTAAATGAGAAACCCAAAACCCAGGTAAGGAACAAAATAGAAGGAAAACGTTATAACAAGGGCACAAGGCAGAAACTGCTCCTGCTTCGCGGATCTTACGTCTCACTTCTTTCTTCTAAAATTAATCCTGCACTTCTCTTTTGCTTAGTCTTCTGATTTGCTAATTGTTATGATAATTAAGTGTGAATAATTGATAATGCTTATTTTTGTTTTTGACAAAACAGGCATGCTGTTGGTCACATTTTTGTGAACAGTTGAGATTTTTATGTCTATGCTACAAGGCTTTTTTGGGTTTTTTTTTTGTATGTTTTGATCTTCTATATCTTGGGTTGCAATATAGATGACCAGACAAAAATGATTGCTTGTTTTCTATTTTGAGAAATCAAAAGTATGTATGCACATAGTTAAAAGTCTTTGATATACTTACCTGAACATCTTTTTCTTACCAACATGAATATTTTGATAAAAGTGACAATAAACAATGAAAAAATATATTTCAATATACACACTTAGAATTGTACCAATGTATTTTCTTCTACAGTGCTAACTCCCCCCACCTACATTTGTGAATCAGGCAATTTACATCATTCTCCTCCATCAAATACTGGCCCAAGTTCTGCATTGTATCAACCCTGTATGTCATTACTTTCTCTTTTCCTCTGTCTGCCTTTATCCCACAGTAAATTTTTCAGCATTTCTTGATACATGGAATGATCTGTCTCCTGATGAGATGATGTAAGGAGCCTGTAGTAATTTCTCATAGGAAAGCAAATTTTATCAGTTGTAGCTCTGTTTAAGCACTGACCGAGAAACAATGATTTAGTGTGATTCCAAAGTGGAAAGCCAGTCTTCACTGGGAGAACAGTGGCCATGTGCACTTCTACAAATTCCTCTAGAAACCGTATTGGACCTCTGTGTTGCATGTTCTTCCAAGTCAGAGTCCATTTCCACAGCTTCACAGGACATCGTCTGGGTCCGCATCTCTTTTCAAACTTGCGCTTTCTATTTCAAGCGCCCTCTGTCCACAGTCCCCCATTGTATGAGTTCTTCAACTTTTGTCCCCTTGGAATCAGCCCGGGTAGTAAACAAATATGCCCGGATAATTGTCTTGCTCTCTGGAATGCATTACGTGTGTTCTCAAACCACTAAATTGTAACAACTACACTGATGATTTAAAAAATGCAAATACTACAGAAAGATATAATGAAAGAAAGAATCCTCAAACTACTAAAATTTAGCTTTGTTTTTCCAAAGGAGAACACACTCCCTATACTTCTCCACAGGGATTTCTCTGCCCCCCTCCCAGCACTAGAGGCAATGTCTATGGGTGTTTTCACACATCCTTCCCCCGTTCCCTTGAAAGTCAGCGTACAGACTGTCTTTCACACTCCTTACGTCCTCTGTGTCCGTTTGCTGCCAACCTGCACCGCTTCCAACATTAACAATTAAAATGAGATGTAACAAAACCTACACTGTTGCTCACACGAAGACTACATCTCTGTCTGCTTAGTCCAAATAAACTTTCCCTGGCTCCGTCACCCCCCCCAACACACACACACACACACACACACACTTCCCTGATCCTTTGCAGCTGCCCTCGGCCTCCTGACCACCTCTAGATAGCTTGACTCTGTTTCTTGAACACTTTTCCACACACAGACTTACTTCATTCTTTGACATCAGAGCAGGTAAATGAACAGACTGACGTGAGGTCCCGAGAGGAAGATGGCTGCCACTGATAGAGGCTCATTGTCTTTCTGAGAATTGTCTCTTGTCCAATCGTTCAGCTTCCCCGCAGTGGTGGCCTCACTTGAACTTCCTGTCAGCCTCCTCACCCTACCATCCTGCCTCAAGAGCTGTCCCATTTGACCCCTGCAAACGGTCATGCTTACCACAGGTACACCGGTCTCTACTGCCCTCTTGTGTCCACTTGGAGAAGTGACCCAGGGTGGGCAGGTTGGTTTTGCAGGCCTTGCTTTAGATTGATTGAAAACCACATAGACAGGACTCCCTACACCTTGTATGGATTTCCTTTAGCTTCTTTCTGATAACTTACATTTTCCACATTACCAAGTTTTCCGCTTTTCAAGGGCCATTTTTAGATATGCTGCCTCAGTCTGGAGTCAAATGTGTTAACTTCCTGTTTACTGAGATGGAGGCTTCTGGGCCTGTGCATTCTGCCTCTCCTGGGATGTCTGGGTCTTCTCTCTGCACTCTGCCCCTGAAGTAGAAGTGATCTGCCAAGGAGGAACCCGGAGTTCACGGTAGAAAGGGAGATGGAGAAATGCGCTGTAAAAGTACAAAGACAGAAAGCTACATAAAGTCATAGACAACTCTCCAGGAAAGTGTAAATAAGGGAAGGAAAAGGCCTGATGGTAAAAGACAGGAAAGGAAGGCTTTCTGCTGTAAGGAAAATGAATTTATTCCTAAGTGATGGGAAATCGTCACTCAGGAAGTCCTGTAGTGATTCACAGAGCATTTCCCAGAGCAAACAGCAGAAGGTACTTCATCCCATCGTCTCCCAGTTCCTCTCCTGAGATCTACACTTACTCATCTTTATGTATTTCAAAGGCTCAAGCACCACACATTTAATATAAATATGGTCAGCAAGTACTTATTCCATTGAATGAGACTGACAGGGAAGATTGGACTGGTCAAGTCATGAGGCCCAAGTCACAACCCTGGCTGTCTTGGGAGGCTTCTGCTTTTGTCTGCATGATGCTCACCGCTACCACACCCCGCTTTGTAATAAAAGCAAGTCAGAGGCTCACACTGACACCATCGTTTATACTGATCTTATGAAAAACCAGAATTCCTCAGGACTCAGAGTCTGCTGGCCACTGATGGTTCATGCAGCCTTGCAGAGAGACATTAAATCAGAGAGTTCAACTTGCTGGAAACAAATACATTTTACCACATTTCTGCCCCAATGTGGGAGAATCTGAGGATGTATCTTGCTGTCCAACTTTCTCCAATTGTTAAAAATAAGGAGAAAAGGTCAGTTCTGGGTAATGAGGCTTGGGAATTAAAGGAACTGATTAAAGCCCAAAGTCTTTTTCTGATTTTTATTTGCGCGAGTCCATGTTTTCAGTAGATAATGGTTACATTCACTGTGGGACGTTGATGCATGTACATAACATCTCCATTCTTTTGAAGTTTTATTTTTAAAAATGTAAAGGGATCTAGTGAACATATTAGGTAACAAAAGTGCAAAGTGCCTCTTGGAGAAGATTTATAATGGTCTTGGTCACAAGAATTCTGAGGAAAGGACATTATTCTGGGTTGTAGATTGGTTTATTTGGATCTTACAGATAGACACAAAAGTATGCCCAGAACGAAGGCAGCATCTCGGGCTTCCTCTCCGGATTCAGACACTGGCACCTCTGGGTCTCGGTGCCCTTTCGCAGGATCGATTGGGAAGACAGATACATGGCTTGGAAGCCACTGGCCTTCTCCTACATCCTACCAGCTCCTTTCCATCATCAGAGCTGTCAGGAGGCCGAGGGCAGGTGATATTTCCCAGCTTCCTGCAAGGAGGACTTAGCCCCTCCCCCAGGTGATTAAATTAAAACTTGACCTAGAAATTCATAAGAAAATGCAAGAGGCTTAGTCTTCTGGGAATTTGAGCATGACTGTCTTGATTAAACATAAAGGGACTTTGAAAAAAATGCTGGCAATGTATTTCAGTTATAGGGCACAGTCTTAAATAAGACGACCTCTCTCGCTGTGTCCCAAGGATTGCTAATCTGGATTCCAAGATTCATAATTATGAACAGAGCTAAAAACCCACTCTTCAGATTTCCAAGTTTAGGTCTCACAGGCAGTATAAATATGGGACAGTAGTAAGAGAAATAATTGCATCTATGTAGCATCGCACTAGACAGACATTTTCAGGATTTCTCAGTGTTTGGGGTAGAAGTTCCAACAGCTGAGAAATTTGGCGAAGTATCTAGCTATCCTCGAGTGTGTTTATTCTCACTGCCCTTGTTCAGTTTTGTCTTAGTGGTTTTTTCATCGCTGGAACACAGTGCCTGACATGCAAAGGAGAAAAGGGGTTTTGTTTTGTTTTGTTTTGTTTTGTTTGCTATTTGTAGGTTTTAATCTATAGTGGGCTGGCTCCAAGGCAGACTGGCATAGCAGAGGGGCATGGGAGATGGTGAAGAGCTCATGGCGTGGTGAACGGAAGCAGAGAAGAATAAAGGGAAGAGAAAGGGAGACAGACGCTTCCTGGCCTCGCCCCAATGCCCCACCTCCTCAGACCAGGCTTCACCTCCCAACATCGCACTTGGCTATAAACTTATCAGTGCACTAATTCAAAGATGAGAGGCATACACGCAACAGGCAGTCACCTCCTCACAGCCCCACTTATGAGCACATGAGGCCAGGGGGGCGGGGCATCCATCCAAACTGTAGCAAACGCAGTACTTGAATTTTAGCCAGAGCGATTATGCAAGACAAAGAATTAAGAGGGACGCAGAAAGGAAAAGAAGAAATCAAATGATTACTGTTTGTACATCATACGATTTTGTACTTACAAGACCCTAAAGTATTCACCGAAAGGATCTTAGAATTAATAAATCCAGCAAATTAGGAAGATGCAAAAATCAGTACTTTTCCTATATATGTATCAATAAACTAATGAGAAAGAAGTCAGAGAAGCAATTCCATTTATAATAGCTCCAAGAAAATAAAATGCTTAAGAATAAACCTAACCAGAGGTAAAAGATCTCTGCAGTGAAAATTACAGAACCCTGAAGAAATTGAAGAGGTAGGTGAATGGGTAAGTGAAATGATAGTGGATAAATAAATACGTAAGTATTATGCAGAGATTATCAGCCACCCCACACCTCCACACAGGTGTAAACTTCCTCATTATTAACATTCTCCACCACAGTGGTGGGCTGTTTACAGCCGGTTTCCACTGGTGTATCTGCACTGACATGTCACTGTCATCCAAAGATCCTAAGGTTCACTCATGGTGTCATATGTTCTTTGGTCTTGGACAAACGTATCATGACATGCGTCTGCCACTACGGTACCATGCCTAGTAGGTTTATTGCCCTCAAATCCTGTTCTGTGCCTATGACATCTTCACTAACCCCTGGTAACCACTGACATTTTCATAGTTTTTCCTGTTCCAAGATGTCATATGGTTGGAATCATATCGTAGGTAGCTATTCCAAATGAGTTTCTTTTAATTAGTGATAAGCACTTAAATTTCTTTCATTTCATTTCAGCACTGAATAATAGTCCTTTGTATATACTTCCGTTGATCCATTCAACCTCAGGGTTGCTTCTATGTTCAAAGATGGATAAAATTGCTATAAATATCCACAGGCAGATTTAGTGTGGGTGTGTTTTTAACTCCTTTGGGTAACCACAAGGTACTCAGGTAGTATGGTGTGAGTGAGTTTACATTTTTAGAAGCCGTGAAGCTGCCCTCCAGTACGGCTGTATCACTGCACAGTGAATGAGACTTCCTGTTGTTCCAATACTCACTGCAGTAATCCATATTTTCAGTGTGCCAGATTTTCACTGTTATAATACATGGGTAGAAGTTGTTTTGATTTACAGTCCCCTAATGATACATGATATTGCACTTCTTGTCATAGGTTTATTTCATATCTGTGTATCTTCTTTAGTGAGATCTTTTTACTGGATTTAATTGTGGCATTTTCAGACGTGCATATTAGTTGTGATACCACTTGCTAGTTTCTGGGTGTCTTAATCACTTTTCTCATTGCTGGGACAAAATACCCAACCCCCAAAGTGACAGGAGGAAAGGTTTATTTGGCTCACAGTTTATAGGGGTTTCAGTCCACAGTTTGCTGGCTCTAAGACAGGATGGCTTGGCAGAGGATAGTTCATGGTGTCCAAAAGGCAGCAAAAGCAAGCGGGGAGGGGGCGAGACTCTTTCTGTCCCTTATATTGTGTGCAGGCTACCTGCTCTAGGGCGGGTGTAGCACTCACACCTTAACCCTAGCCAGAACTATGCCAAAGCAATCAGTGGACCGGTTTACTAATTACACACCCTTAATCCCAGCATCACACACTGGAGATCCAGCCACCTCTGAAAAACTCACCGCCCCATGACTGCATGAGGCTTTGGGGGGACACCTAGACATAAACTGTAATACTGGGCTACAGGAAAGCCATTTTCTGTTCTATAATGTCTTTGCATTTTAAATCTTGATACAGTCTTCCATTAGTTCCAAGAGGCTGCCAGGTGTTTAGGGTTTTCGTAGACACTCCCGTCGTTTGGAAAGAAAGGCAGCATTACTTGCCAACCTAGATGGCTTTTGTTTTCTTTCCTGTCTTAGTGAATCAGCAAAGATTTCCAGCATGATGCCGAAAGCAGTGACGTTATTGCCTTCTTTATGGTCTTAGCGAGAAAGCTTCAGGTTCTCATCATTCAGGCTGATATTTGCTGCCTGTTTTTTCCCAGATATTCTTTATCTAGTCAGGGTTGTCATTTAAAAAAAAAGTAAATCTACTCATGCCAGAGAAACACTGATATACTACCACAGAAGGTTTAGCCTGCACCATGACCCCTCGACGGGGGCTTGTTTTTTCCTCCTTAGTATCTTCAGATGGTGTTCTTTCCTCAGGGAGGAGACCAGGTACTAATTTTTAATAGAAGGGAAACATCAAATACATTTGTGTTCTTTTATATAGAACCTGATTGATAGTTTTAGGCTGATAAACTCCAGTGTAGCATAATTCCTTTAAGTGCCCAATTTAAAGCTGAATTGAAATATATGAGATTTTTCTATAAAGATTTTGTTGTTTTAGTCATTCTTGGGAAGGATTATTTAAGTGTGGCATTATAAGTAGTTCTCCTTGCTTTGCTTTAAGCTGATGAAATATTGTCAGTTGAAACAGAAACAGTCTTATCACTGATAAGACTCATCTACTTCAAATTTTGCAAAAATGCTCATCTTATTAAGACAGCTCTGGGCAGGCAGGTGACCCACTCTGTTATTTTCTCATGTAAGTACAGGTGCCAGCGATAGCACATCTAGGCCAAGTAGACATGACGTCATCTGCAATTCTGCTTGGAATATGTGTGATGTCAATACTCATTTACAAAGCAGGGTGGAATACAAAGTATCCATCTCCCCTGAAAATGTAGGGCTTTAGACTTTTTGGTCTGGAATATGTGTTTGTTTTAAATTTCAAGCTTATTTGTATATTTCCACCAAGTCTCTAAAAAAAAACCAACTGATGCTTTACCAGTGTTTGTGGAGAGGGCAGTAAAGCCTGATTCACTGGTTAATGGCTTCTTTTATGTCTTTCTTTTAAATAAAATCATATCTCACATACTGGAATCCAATATACTAATAACTATAACATTGCCCAAAATGTAGTACAGCCTTGTATTTTCTACACTGTGAGTGTTTTACTTTTATATTCAGCAAAAAATAATAAAATCTTTAAAAATCTTTTCACTACATTTTGTTTTTATGTTTTACAATTTAATCACTTTACTCCATCAATAATTTTAATGCTTCTTGGAAGAGACTTCTGGCAACAGATGAAGGTCTAGTTGAAACAGTCTCCTAAAGGAAATTTGCTCAAATGCACAAAATGCAACTGGTCTTTAACTTTGCATCTGCCTTTCCTCCCACCTGCTACTCTACCTTATTAATTCCCAGCTGAGCCATGGCTGGGAGGAAGGAGATGCCAGAAGAGTTGAAATGTATGTAACATGACATCAAGATATCATGTATCCAAATTCAGCAGGTCATGATCATTATTTTTCAGAAACAGGACTGAGAGTTGGAGGAAAAAAGCTGATTACACCAGGGTACGTCTGCTCTTGGGCTTTTCTTCCTGCACCCATGGGGAAGACCAAACAGCACAACTCTTCCCTGGGCAGTTACTGGGCAAGTTTATTGCCAGGTCACAGAAGAATACTCCCACAACGCTGGCTTGTTAAGAAGGTAATCATCCCTCATTTTCATAAAAGCATTTCTTGATGCTGGCTAGTTTTATTTTGCAAGCTCTGCTCTAGTGATCACTTTCCTTGATGTCCCCTGCATGGTATGCACAGCAACAGACCAGGGGGAGAAACGTTGCTTTAGACAATCTGGGATTATATTATTAGGCTCAGTGCCTGCATGGCACTGACACCTCCTGCATCAGGCTCTCAAAGCTCTGGGTGAGGTGTACTGGGCAATGAACCCAAATATCTTCCACTGAATGGTTTTTAAATAGACAACCTGATTAATCTACACTCAGGCTGATTTGGGGAAAGGGAACTTGCTACTGATACAAGTGCATCTGCTTCCAAAAGTTTCTGGAAACAGCACATTCCCTGCTTTGTCTCAGCATTCTTTCTTGAAATTGGGCCAATTAATTCTTACAATCCACAGCCCAGCTCTTCTTTCCTGTGGCCTTTCTATGTATTAAGGTTTTGTAAAAGTGTACTTTACACTGGTCAATGGGACTGAATAGCTTGAAAGAGGTTTCGGTTAAAAGTTTATTCTGCAAATCAGAGAAAAAATAGAGATGACTGTTTTTCTGTTAACTCACAGACTCCAAGGGCTGGAGAGGGAGATGACCTGAGAAACTGAGATTTCCCAGCACATGTGGTTGGGAACAAAGAACATAGAATGCAAAGACTTCTCTTCAGGATGGTCCAAGGAAACATTCGTAAACTTATATTCCCACAGCTGAGCCCTTGGACCCCTGAGGTGCACAGATCTAGCTGGAGATATTTTACCTCTATGGGCTGAACCTAAGTGGGGTTTACAATCTCCCCACATCAGTGTCATATGGAGAGTAATGGGACGTGCACATGCCTAGGTCCCACACCCCAGTAAAACAGCATCAAAGCTGCTTAGGACGGCGTCCAACAGTCTGCATTTAAAAATGTTCCCATTTGATTCTTATGTATCCTAAATTTGGGAATCTAATTTTCACAATCTAATTTTCTTTGCCACATCTTTTTCTGTAGGCAACTTTTTATCTAGCCGTCTCTTCAAGTGGCTCTTGAATTGTGACATACTTCAGTGTGGATTTTTGTTAGTTTATTAAATAAGCAGAAAAATGATTCCTTACATGGTTCAGTCCCAGAATAATGGTATATTGATAGGAATGCAATCTAGCAATAAAAAAATCAATTTTAAAATAATAAAAAGTCTTTGTTTCCATTTCTGGAACAAACAGGAGTTCCAAGCAAATATCTCTCATCTCCCTGACGCTTAATTTCCAGCAATCCACATGTCCTGGTTCCTTCACTGCCAGATATAGCTTGGGAAAATTTCATTCTTCTATTGCCATCAATTTTTCTCATAATTCACAATAATAAGTTTCCAAAGAATTAGCTTGATAGTGGCAAATCTGCTTTGAAGTTGTGGGAAGAAATTTGAAAAAAGTACACACACACACACACACACACACACACACACAAACACATATATACTACAAAGAGGTGATCAATCTATACAATAAATATTTAAATTAAAAAGGATTATGACAAAAGACACATTGCCATTAATCCCCCTCAAAACACTCCTGCTTCAAATACCTATATGCCTCATTCTTGCTGCTGTGTGAAGCGCTTCTGGAAGTCCTCTTGCCTGAATGTCTTTACCAGATGTAATCAAAACTACAGTGAGTGCCGCTGTGTGCCATCCGATGGGAAGTCAGGCTCATCAATACCTCAGTGTGTTTTCATCTACTTCACTCAACAGTCTGGCACCATGAACTTCCGGTTCTTCCCCAAAGTCAAAATGACCATGAAAGGTGGATATTCTGAATTCATTCAGGACATCATGGCAGCCAGAAGAGAGCAACTACACGCATTCATGAAAGAAAATTTCTGGAATTACTTCAGAAAGCATCCAAGAATGATGGCATAAGTGTATCTGAAGTGAGACCAGGTATTTTGAGGGTACTAATGGCAATGTGTCTTTTACTATAACAATTTTTTTTAAAAAATTTAACCATTCATCATAGTTTTCCTATCATATCTTATGTGTGTGGGGGGGTAAGGGTGTCAAATTTGAGTTTATTCATGGTCTTCAAAACGTAGGAGCCGTAACCATGTGTTTTACATCTGTAAATGAGGTACAAAAAGATGAACAATACATGTTTACACTTTCCTTTCTCTCAGTACATAGACTTTAGAAGTTAATATAATAATAAGAATAATAATAATAAAATCCCACAGAGCTTCTCCTCAGTGGAAAATTCGTGGGTGAGATATATTGTCTCCAGGTAATATCCATGTCCTGCCATAAACACAGCTGTTTCCAGGGTATAATCAACTTGTAATATAAGTAGAAGTTAAAATATAAAGCTTACATGTAAGTGAAAATAATTACTTCTATTACTAAGTATAAGAGCTCCCATTTACCGAAAAGAAAGTCTTTTCCCAAAGCGTGTGTTCATCACTCTTCATGCGTCACCTCTGACAGTGACTGGCAGGTTGTCTTATTATTCTGGTTTTACAGAGTACATGATCCACCTTGAGAAGTGTTCAGTAAAGGAGCCAAGTAACAAAACAGCATTTAAATCAGGTCTATCTTGCTCTGACTCAGTGAGAGACGAGGTATCCCCACCCTCTGACCCCTTTTGGAATATTTACTCCTGCCTCTCTTTCTGCCCATTATCTAGTTTCCAACACCCCACAAACCACAGCCTTTCCCTCCCTACAGTTTCTCCAGAAAATGTTCCCAGCTGTGTTTCTGTGGCCTGGTGCATTCATCCCGGGCCTGCCTCAGTCAGTGCTCTTCTTAGACTTCGCCCATACTCTTGGCTGGGAGTCCGTGGCCACCTTCCAACTATGTTGGCTGTCCTTGCTTTGACACAGCATCTTCTAACCCTCTGCAGGACCTTGAATCTGTATGGCAAGTGTGACTAATCCCTCCACTTTCTCCACCTTATAAAAGTGGACTCTCACATCAGGAATCATCTGTTACGCCCACTATGGTCCCACCCATGCTTTCTCTCCATCTTCCTACCTGAGTGACCCCAGAAACTGATCCTCAAAGGATGTATTTCAGAGATGTTTGCTTTGGATGCAGAGCCATGAGTGTATAAACTGGGCAAAGTCGTTGAGGGAGTCTTGCTTCATTTCACTGAGGTAGATTCTAGAATTTCCATTATAGGAACATTTCTTCATTTCCAAGTGGTAAATAAACTGGGCCAGTGTTGACAATGATAATAGCAGTCTTGATGACAGTGACTATTCATGCTGATGTATTGCTTGCCATTGGCCTAAGGCTGAACATTGGGCTTTGCCTGTAGCTCATTGAACCCAAAAGAATCCTTAAGCCAAGAATGACGTTACCTTGGTTCAACCAAGAACCATGGTATCTGGGCTCTCAAAACATTAGGTTAATGGAGGCTGGGGTCTAACTCAGCGGCACAGCACATGCTGAGACCCTTGGGTCAATCCCTAGAACCATCACACCCAAAAGGGAAATAGAAATCATTACTGTTATGGCAACTGATGGCAAATACATTTTATGTGCCATCTAATTCAGAAAAATAAATAATTCAATTCCAATATTCACCCAGGACATAGACCCAGATGAAAATGGCTTTCTCCCATAGAAGTAATGTCCTATTACTTTCGGCAGCATCACTATCTGTGAAAAACTCACAACCGCCTCACCCGAAGACAACTGACATTCTCCTCATTCTGCATGACACATTTCAGTGACATTTTACTCGCTGTGATGGACCAGTAGCAACACTGGAATTGAAATGCCTACCTGAAAATGGTTACTCAGATGAGCAGAAATAAGAAAGCCCAGACAGCTATTTAAAGCATATGATACGACTGGACGATAATTGTCAGCGATTCTCAATTTACATTTTATTTTTACTGTTTAAGTTACTAAATTTTTTTTATTTTTAAATTACATTTCCTGGTACCATTTAGAAATACTTGATCATTTTCACGAGGATCACTTTCATCACAGAGAATTTGCACTGTACATGCTTTCTGTTGATTCTTCCTTTTATCCATTCCCTGCCTTCTGTTCAGCTTTCTTCCCCTCCTTGTTTACAGAGCTTACTTTCCATTCTATTCTTTTCTCATTGTTCCTTTTCCCTTCCTTCCTTTCCCTCTCCCTGTCCCTAGTGCCCCTTCCCTCTGAACAATTTCTTCCCATGTCGCTGTATCTATAATATATCATGGCCCTTATTTACACGTTGTTTCTCATACCAGAGAGACAATGCGATATTTATGCAGGACTGATTTATTTCACTTAAGAGGATGGTCTTAAGGTGAATCCATTTACCTAGAAATGTCTCAGGTTTACCCTTCTTTGTGATTGAATAGTACTCCATTGTATAAAAAATACCCATCTTTTCTTCATCCATTCATTGGTTCATGGGCATTTGGGTTGTTTCCAAGATCTAACTATTACAAACTGTGCTGCTGTAAACGTGAGTGCACACATATCACTGTGGTGTGATGCTTTTAGCTATTTGGGGAAGATAAAGCGGAGGAATAGCTGGGTCAAATGGGATCTCTAATCCTGGTTTTTTGAGGAATGTCCATACTGATTTCCACAGTGGTTGCACCTGTCTACACTCCCACCAACAGTGGAGAAGGGTTCCCTTTACCCCAGAGCCCCTCCAACATTTGTTACTGTTTGATTTCTTGATAATTCTTTTTGGAGTGAGATAGAATCTCAGTGTTGTTTTAATTTGCATCTTTTGAATGACTAGTGATGTTGAACAATTTTTCATATATTTGTTTGATGTTTGTACTTCTTATCTGAGAAGTATGTATTCTTTAAATTGAAATTTGGGAGGTCTGATTTTTTCAATTCTTTATATGTTCTAGCTAATATTTCACTGTCTGATAAACAGCTAGCAAAAAAATTTTCCCACCCCATGGGTTGTCTTTGCTCTGTTAGGAACATCAAGGAAAGTAGACAAAATAAAGTAGTAATATGCATGCTTATACCTTTTGTGAATTTTAAAAGTTTGTAAGAAAAACATTATACTTGGGATTTATGACCTAACCTATTGTCACGAAGGGACACTAATATTAACAGCAAACCTAAGAACTATCAGACATGGACTTGCTGGCATGTCCTGAGGAGAGCCTCACCTCTGTGAGGAATACACTGCTGACTTGGTAAATTGGATTTATAATGTGATCTTTATGCAGATCAGACACGGTTGTTCTTCACTTGAGCATGATTCTACAAAATTCAAGGATTCTGAGACAAAGTGCTTCTCATTATGTTTACCAAGCAAGCTCCTGAATATTACAAGGCTTCATGGATATGAGACAGCCCTGATTGACCATCTGCTTTCAGGATGGGACTAGCTCAGCTATCTGGTCTACCACAAATTAGAAGCCACTCAGTCTCATGTAAGCTTGGGGAAGGGAAGACAATTGCCCAAGCTTGCTTATTTCTGAATGAGATAACTATTAATGTCCTGGGAGTATAGCAATGGCTGTTTGTAGAGAGGGACTTCCTCATGTAGCCAACATGAGCTGGCTGTTACAAGCATCTGTCTACCTATGCTTGTGTTCTAAGAGATACAATAAAATCAGTTTTACCTTATCTCAGCCTGTTTCTGAAGAGGTTTTTTAACCTTTCATGGAAGAGCCTGGATCTGTATTCCTTAATGAATAGAAGAGGTAAGTTAAGGGTGTAGGAAATCGCAAAGTAGATAACAGAACAGAAATCATTATATTATTTGTTTCAAGGCTACATTTCTTTAGAACTGTAACTAAAACAAGGGTCATAAAGACTGCCTCTGAATTAGAAATTTTGAACCCAGAATGCTCCTTTTGTATATACCTATAGTATATAGGATTTAATGAAAGAAATGGGTCTGGAATCCAGTTTTGTGCCACAGAGAGTGTGTTTGGTGTGGGAGAGCTTGGTGCTCACATACAGGTGTTCACACATTAGAGTCATCTGGAAGGTTAAAACAAAACAACAATAATTTGATTCAGTTGGTTTGTCACAGAAACTCTGTCACTGGTATTTCCCATAATGCTTCTACTGCTTCAAATATGAAGCCAGAATTAAGAAATACAACTTAATCAGATTTTGTTAAAAAAAAAAGAAATATATATGTATATATATATATATGCTCACACTTAAATGGACATCAGAGAGTAAATGTTATGTCTTTAAAAGGTAAAAGGTAAAATCCTGTGAGAAGCCAGCCAAAATGTTGACAACTAATGGTAGACAGGAAACAGTCTGTAGATTGGCCAAAACACCTTGGCCAATTCAAGGTGTTTTATTATCATGCAAAAAAATACTTCTTGAAAGTATCTACTATGCTCATGGTTCTGGAATGAGTAGCCTTGGTCTTTAAAGCAATCCGTTTTCAAGTCTGCCACCTAACAGATACTTATTTGTTTTCTAGTAAATGTGTTTTGTGAATAACAATGGTAATTATGTTCATCTCGTAGAGCAAACAACTTAATATAATGTTGTAGGTTGCAAGGTCACTAGGGGTTAATGATAGCAGTAATTAGGACACAAATTAAACACATCTTTTTAAAAAAATTCCAGGGTGCTGAATCCAATCTAAGGGGCCCTGCACAAAAGAAGTTAAAGAAGCACACAACCAAAGGTCACTCCTGCATTTCAAGCAGAGCCGAGGCTCCTCTGCCTGTGTCCTGGGTTAGACTAAGAAGACAGTCAGAACTCCAGGGTAATTCTCATTTAATTAATTCCATTCTGTGACTGGCAAGGCCCAAGGGTTGCCCAAAACAAAACAAATGAATGCTCAGAGCACTAGGATACATTAAAGATGAGAAAAGCAGGAATGCAGGCCCTGTGCCTGTGGGAACATCATTCCGGTTGGAAATATAGTTGAAGCTTGATAAGAAGTATCGTTCATCGGCACAGTTATAACCCTAGGGGCCTTGAGGTCAGAGTCATCTGCATTTTGCAGATAAGCATACTATTCCTTCATTGGCTGCTTTAGATATATATTTTTAAAAGTCCTTTCACCTGCATTATGTCAGAAGAACCCAGTGATAATATAGTCTGGATAAGTCATGTCCTAGTTTGAAAAGTGAAGAATTTAAGACACAGAGCAGCTCATGGCATTGCCCAAGATTACACACAGGCCATAGGAGCCCAGAATCTTGGTTCTTCCCGAGATGTCAACTCTACTGTTCCTATGCAGGGCTGTGATTTGTTTATAGAGAAATTCACCGCAGGGCTCATTTAATACAAAAGCAAGGACTTCTGATACATTAAAATTCAGAGTTAGCTCATGAATAGATTTATAAGCAAACTACCACCACATACACTGTAGCAACCACATACCCAGCCCGGCCGCCTGACGCCTCCCGTTCCTCCTCCTGTAACAGCTGAGACACCCATCTTTCTGTGTCCTCTCCCTTCTTGTTCCTGGGGTTTATTTGAGGCTTCCAGTTTAGAAGGAGCTGAGAATTTACTCTGGCTCTTGTGTTTTCTCCTAGTGCTAAATGAAGCCCAGCGCTGACAATCGCTGTCCCTTAGACTCTCACTCTGTTTGTGATTTGAGTTTCAAAGCCACAAATTTTGGGAAACCCTGGAGGGCCCTGGAGGCCCTCAAGAAAGAGATTTATCAACTTAGCGAGACCCACTCCTCTCCCTACCCCATTTCTTCTGCCACCAGTAATGAAGCTATGATGACCCTACTTTTGTGAGCGAGAAATTACCCTCGTCCCTGCCTGCCTGCATCTGACAGGATCCCTCATTTTTTAAATTGGTGCATGTTTGCAATGTGTAATGATTGCATTTATTATGGGGAGTTTGTCCAGGTACTGACATGGTTGTTCTTAGAAGGGTTTTGAAAATGAAAAAATCCAGCTGCTTAGGTGGGTTGAAGATCATTCCTTTATTTTCACACCTAATACAGCAACAAGGCAGCCTGAGAAGACCAAGGCTGATGGTCTATAGCAAGGAGCCACTGGAAGCTCATTGCTGTGGATGCGTGGGCTCTCAGCTGTGATATAAACGTCCTTCAAGACACTGCTTGTCTGTGTGAAGCAAGAGATACCGGTGAACCACTGGTGGAGATGGGCACAGCTATGTTCTCTTAGTTACTCTCTGCCTTAGTTAGGCTCCCCCACATACCAAGCTCCTCCTACCTGCACTTTGAACTGTTCCCTCAGTCCAAGGGTCAACTCCCTTGTTAGAGTTAGAAGCCACACCAGTTTAGGATGCAGGCCTTGGAGTCAGACTGCCAGATTTCCAATCTATCTGTGCAGTTTTAGACAAGTTACTCAGCCTCTCTGTGCCTCAGGTTTCTTATCTGTAGAATGGGAATGATAAATACTACAGTAGACTCTCAAGTTATGACCGATTTCACATACAAAAGAACTTGAGTTGCAACTGGAATTTTAGGTTTAACTTATTACCAAAGTCTTGAGTTACGACCTGCTGTGCATTTGGAAACAAAGACTCATGTTGCCGCGCGTATGTAAGTGTATGTGTCAGTCTGAGCCCAAATTCCTGATGTTCACATGGAAGGGGCCTCTCCCTCCAAACAATAACCACCTTTCATCTCACCCTCCCTTCCTGAAAGCCAAAGATGCCAACTGCAATGGTGAGTACAGTATGGAACTGCTACTTCTGGTAAACAGGCACATTTTATAACTTTTTGGTGAACACACAAGGAAAGTTGGTGTTTCTGGTAAATTATACACACGGTACAATCTTTTTTTACTATGAAAAGGTTAGTTAAGTGGTGCTTCAGGAATTCCAGAATGCACTATGGGTATTTTCATTATTTCTTATGGGAAAAGCAGTCCTGACTTACATCCAACTTGAGTTCTAACTCTTGGGAAAGAATGAAAGTCAAGAGTCCACTGTCCTTATTAATGTGGCTGTGAGTATTCTGTGAGAGAGGAAATGCAAGTGCTTAATACAGTGAATGAAGCGGAAGTGTTGTTAACTTTTATTAGTAATAGTCCAAGTTTTTCACCTCTTTTCAGGTCTGAAAAAACCTCTGCTTGTCCAGAAAGCCTTTGCCAACTAACTGTGAGCCTTACTTCGTTGTATCTCCTGATCGCAGTAAATGTGCCTTGCATAACACCACTGCGATCTGTTTGTTACGTTCTCTGTCTTGTCTTATTCTTCCGTTATTTCCTGTGGACATTACTGTTCTTATCCCCCAGAAACTGTTGTATACTCTTTAGGGGCAGAAAACCCATGTCTCCTTTCTACCCAACCACTGCCAGCCTCATCTCCATAAAAAACTGGGTGTGATTTTTTTTTCTATCACTTTCTGACCTTCCCGGAAGGGACTGAAAAATTCACTCAGATCCCATCCATCCCGGCTGGCTACTGGGAAGAGGGGCTGGCGGACCGACCACTTTAACAGACGTGTTTGAAAAGCACAGAAACAGAAAAGTAGCACAATAGTTTTGTGCTCCCTTTTTTCTTGGATGCCTTTTTTCTATTTTTGACACTGAGGATTGACCCCAGGGTCTGCTCACTGAGAAACATCCTGGCCTTTTTTCTTTTTTGAGATAGAGTCTCGCCAAATCACAGAGTTGCCCAGGCTGGGCTCAAATTTCATTTCAGCCCGGAGACGGCTCAGATTAGACGCGTGCACCACCACAATGGATTCTTTATTTATTTCCTTTTGTTTTTCCAAGATGTATCTGGATTCCTCGCTGGACTGTGAACTCATCTGAGGAGAGGGGGCCCCTGCTCATTCGCCTTTCCTAACACAGTGCCACAAGGTCCTCGGCGTTAAGAGCAGCCATTAATACCCTGGAATGTCAACCATCTGACAGCCTGCCCCACCTTCCGCGGCCCCGCCCTCCTCAGACTCACAGAGACGCGCGTCATGGTAGCAGGAAAATAGGAATCAAGAGTTCATTCTTGGTTTTTGTGTTTCAGTGATTTACACCATTTGGAAGTGAATGCATAATATTTATGCTGAAAAAGGGAAGAATTCACAGAGGCAGTGTTTCTGGGTGCTCTGGGCTCGACTCAGCTAAAGGTCTCATAGGTTGAGGACATGCGGAATAATCGAAGGAAGAGAGAGCTGCCAGACACTTTGGGAGGAGACACTGCTTTGTGAGGACGAAGGACGGTGGGGATGAGATGTCAGAGCAGGTGCGCCTGGCGTTCACCGCCTGCAGGGAAGCACACACCAAGTTCTGCGCCTAGCACAGTGTGGGAGAAAAGGCTGGAAGGCGCAATAGACCAGGCAAAACTGAACACCAAAAGCCACTTCCATGGCTAGCAGTATAAACCAGCTGAGACTGAATGTGACCTACGAGGCTGAGCTGGGTGCAGACAACATTTCTCTGAGCAAATCAGGAAATGAAGAGAGAGATGCGGTCTCCGTCAGTCCCTGTTAATACCATGAAATTTAGATGCACCCTTGGGTTTCCATGCAGCTCCAGAAAGAGGGATTTCTGCAGAGAGATGCTTGCGGGAAAGGAAATAGGAAGGGAAGGAGGGAAGGCTACCTCTCAGAACAGAATGCTAACTTGATCAAGGTGAAGAAGCATCTGTTAGGAAGAGTATTTCTGCTGCTCTCAGTCCCAAGTGGTAATCTAGGCACAGGCAACATGAACTCAGCACAAGCCCAGGGAAGGGTCCCTCTGTCCATCACTCAGGGGACCTGGTCAGTTATGTTCTCTGGGTGTCGGAGGTTAGTGGCCGTGGCTGCTCCCTCCTTTATGAAAGTTTCAGAATCACTGTGATAACTGAATTTATTGACTGTGTAGTGTCAGGCACAGCGTATGTACTCCAAAGCTGGTTTTATGAGCACTATTAGGGTATAACTAACAAATAAAAGTTTCATGTACTTCGTGTCCAAGATACATACAGATTGCAGAATGATAAAATCAAGCAATTTAACATATCCATTGCCTCAAGTGATATTTTTGTGCGGAGAACAATTAAGATTTTCAGGACTTCCAGGAAGATGGTGACCTGGTAGGCAGCAGAGAGAGAACCTCCCAGAGGATTACCACCCAAACAATGAAATATAGCAATATGAAGACAGAAATTAGGACTTCCGGGAAGAAGATGACTAGCCGAGAGAGCGAGTGCAGAGGGAAGAACGGCTTCAGCTCCTGAACCCGACAGAGAACACGCTACTGGGACAAACTGCACTAAACTAGACAGCGCTCCGGGATCCCGCTCAGAACCCCACCCCCGCAGCCAGTGCTGCGCGAACTGGAGCAACAGTGACCAGCCGGCGGGATTTCTGAGTCGGGGAAAATCTCCATCCAAGGAAAAACATCTGAACGGCACTCCTGTCTGCAAGATCACAGGGTGAGTTAAGTGCGCGCTCTAACCGGTTTTTCCTGAATTGGGAAGAAGCTCAGCCCAGCAAGAGACATCAAAACAGCTCCAAGGACTGCGGGATCTCCCGGGTGGGAAGACCTACTTAGGCGCCCCAACGGGTTTTGTGAGGGGGGAAGGAGCTCCACCCAGGGAGGAACGCCTGAGTGGCCTATCTGCAAGAATCCTGGGGTGGCGAGCTGTTTATTCGCCCAGGCCAGGTCTTGGGGTAGGGAGTAGAAGTGGAAATCTCAGCAGACAGCTTAAGGGACATTCTCCCAAAGAGAAGTAACCACTGGAGCAGCCTCTTCAGCAGACCTCCACCTGCTGAACTGTCTGTGGAATTTATAGCTCCACAGTTTGAATCTGATACCCAAAAATGGGAAAACAGAGGAACAAAACGCAGTCTCAAAACTCAACCCCACCCAGAACAAGTTTTGAATGTGAAGATACAGGGGAACCAGGAAGTCTCATAACTTCAAGTTATGAAACGATTGCATCCGAAATAAAACAACTCCAACA